>JAJAGP010002948.1:0-90954 GCA_025084515.1 Ancistrus triradiatus
AGATCTGCTAAGCTAGGAGCTGAGCTAGCCTTCTCTAATGTCTGGATGCGCGCCTCTAAAACTACAATCTTCTCCATCAGACTGGCTACAAGCCTACACCTATCACAAGTAAAATTTACACTAATGACGGAGGAAGAATAGCTAAACATGCCACACTCGGCACAGGGAACAAGCACAGCAGAAGCCATGTTAGTACAATTAATTAAAGGTACTTAGCTTCGGGTGGTGTTGTAGGGTGCCGAGTGAAGGTCTGGTTCAGCTGCAGCCGATGGTCCAATGCAATGCTCGATTAAAGCGTTAATACAAATTAATACAAAACGTCACAAAAAACTAAGTCTCAGAAAGAAGGTGGGAAAAGACTGTAAAAAAGTTATAAAAACACACACTACTGCGAAAGAAGACACAACTCTGGTAATTAGCTAATGGCTACAAACACAAGCCGGTATACCTGTAAAGTTACTAAATGACGATTAGCGGCAAAAAAAATATAATCCACCGGTACAAGAAGAAAATGATTAAGATGTTCTAAAAACCTACTATATATACGATTATAAATGATACAGATGCGACCGGGAATTAAAATAGTTCAAAGGTAATAAGCTGCTAACTGCTACGAAATGGCTTGCGAGCTGTGTGCAATCGCGGAGAATGAGTCTGGGTTGCCAGATCCTCGCAATCCTCGCGTCAGTTCTCTCAGCTTTCTCTCAGGTCCTCTCCCACACAAGCTTTTCAGATAATTGACAGGTGAAATATTTGTCAAGTTATGACCGTTTGTTTCAGAGGTCTGACACACACACACTCGCACTCGCAGGCCACGCCCACAGATTCACAGCTGCTCTCATTCAAATCCAAAGCAGCAGCGCGATTAACTTCTGTGCAAGTTTGGTACATAAAACCCGGAAATACGTGAGAAGTGAAGGCTTGAACATTACTGGATTGCTATATTTAATCGGCAACAAACAGTAATATAGAGATTAATATGAAAGGCAGTAAAGATGACACTAGGGCCGTTTCTCAATACCAAGTACGCGAAGTTCGGACTTGCATACTTCCTAAGTGTGGAGTACGACGTAGGACTTGCGAGTACATTCTCCCGATGAAGGGAGGACGCACTTCGGCTACTCTGCAAATGGAACAGCAGCATATTTGGATATGGACACAACACGGTTTGCTTTCTACACCTACATAAAATACTACAGCATCTTGTATAAAGCCTGTCAGTAGTGGAACACGTGCTCCGATCTTTTACTGTCCTTTGAATAGTTTAATGTACATGTAACAACGGACCGATCGCATTGAAGCATCAATACAAACCTTCCCAAACAAAAGCAAGCACCAAAAAAGTATGATGTTACAAGGGAATTTAATTCTGAACTTCAATTTAGATCAGACTATTCATATTTACAATACAGGCTGAACAAATAACAAACATAATGCATAATAAATATTAATATAATATAAATAATATAACTTTACGTCACATCTCCGAAATCATCTGATCATTTCTTTATGTAAGCTTTATCTTGACTGATAAACTGACCGCATAGTTCAATTTGAAACAACTATATTCTCGCCTAAAAAACTCTTATAACTTAATTTCGTGACACAACAGTATACTTTAGAAAATAGACATCCAGTTGGGATTCCTCTCATCCGCCATTACCGACCTGGCAATGCATTGTTGGCATATTTCGCTGTTCAAGACTGCACAAGTCTGCTGTGATGCATCCTCGGTAATATGGGCGGATCGAGAAGACATCCGGGGATTTGAAGCGTACTTGGTTAGATGCGAACTTAGAAATTGAACAGAACTTGGGCTGCGACTGATGACGTTTCACAACTACACGAGAACACAAGCACAGAGAAGTATGCATATTGACAAACGGCCAATGACTACAGTTGATTTTCGACCTACATAATCGGTCCCCAATGCACGTCCCAGGGGCACGCACCGCCGCAACACACTCGCAGTTTCTGCAAGGACCGGTGTCTGAAAATCCATCCTACCCATCAAACGGTCCTACCAAGGACTACTGCGCATGCGCATATCACTTTTACGTCAGTATTCTGGTATTTGGCGCCACGCCCATAATTTCATGCTACTTGCGATCTTGTGTCTTGGGGTGAATCCCATTTCAGGGGCTGCGTCCTTCGAAGGCTGCATTTGAAGACCGATTGCGTCATAGCGCCGCGCCTAGGCTGTCCCATTCCGAAGGCTCCTTCGTATGCGGCCTACAAATGCGTCCTTCTTTTCCCTCAAAACGAAGGATACATCCAATGTATCCTTCGCGACCTACCATATCCCGAGGTGCATTGCGCTTGAGGGGAACTTGGGGATATCGCAACGATTGGCTGAGGAATATACGTTATTTAAATGTAAGGATTTAAAAACGCGAACAGGAAAATGTTAAAAAGCAAAAGCACAACATTTTTTGTTTTGTTTTAGGGGGCAAGGAGCAAACAGAGACCTTTATTAAACTGCTTGAGGAAAAATAAATGCCAGTGAACTGCAGTGAAACGTCTCCTCCAATAATTGAAAAACCAAAAACAGCATATAAACTAAACTCAAAATTTCTGGCTGCATTATTATAACAATTATTGCTGTTTTGTGATACGGTGCGGGCGGGTGGTTCCTGACGCAAACAGGAAATCCAATGCAGAGTAGATCGTCTCATTTCGGTTCCGTCTATGCCGCGGTCTACCCAGCTTTCCAAGCACACACCTTCGTAGACCGCGTAGACCGCGTCCTTCGAAGGATGCAGCCCCTGAAATGGGATTCACCCTCGGAGTCACGGTTAGTATTGGGGGTTTCTTGTAGTTAACATATTGTAACTTAAGTTTTCATAAAGTATATTGTGTTTTACATGAATGTCTCTTCATGTATACCTCATAAAAGCCTAGCTATATATTATTATTTGCTCGAGTGTTTGATGGCTGCTTGTCTCAGCTGATTTGACCATTGCCATCAAATATTCACGCTCTGTTACCAATCAATTTGATTCATTTATTCAACCTCCGGAGATATACCTCCAAGGTTCAAATAAAAAGGTCAGTAAAGTTTACAATCGTGTGTTGTTGTAGTAGTAATAATAATAGTATTCATCACAAAGTGCCTTCCTGCATGTAAACTATACGGTAACATAGATTTTATAGACTAAATTACCTTATCAGAACGTGCTTCCTGCATTTTATACGATAGCTAGCATAGATTTGTAGATAATTTACCTTATCAGAACATGCTTCCTGCATTTACACTATAGGTAGCATAGATTTATAGACTAAAATTTACCTTATCAGAACGTGCTTCCTGCATTTTATACGATAAGCTAGCATAGATTTGTAGATTACATTACCTTAGCAGAACGTGCTTCCTGCCATCCACCCCCTGCATTTAAAACTTATAAGGTAGCACAGACTTATAGACTAAATGACGTTATCAGAACGTGCTTCCTGCATTTAAAATATAGGTAGCACAGACTTATAGAACTAAATTATCCTTATCAGAAACGTGCTTCCTGCATGTAAACTATAGGTAGCTTAGATTTATGACGAAATTACCTTATCAGAACATGCTTCCTGCATGTAACTATAGGTAGCACAGATTTATAGACTAAATTACCTTATCGGAAACGTGAACTGCTTCCTGCATGTAAACTAATAGGTAGCATAGATTTATAGACTAAATTAACCTTATCAGAAACGTGCTCCTGCATTCAAACTATAGGTAGCATAGATTTATAGACTAAATTACCTTATCAGAACATGCTTCTAGCCTGGATACAAGATGAGATACGGTTAGGCATGGAGACATACAGGTTCTGTAAGATATCCTGTGGTACATTTACCCACAGATGTTGCAGCTAGGTCTGTAGATCCTGCACACTCGTAGACTGCCCAAGCTAGCATCCCAGCTGGTCCAATACATGCCGATTGGTGATAAATCTGGTGCCAGGCAGGCCACGGAAGTGTTACAATCTGGTGAAGACATTCATGGGAAAACCTTGCTGTGCGTGGGTGAGCATTATCCTGCTGAAAAATGCCAGCTGGATGCCCTGCCGTGAGAGGCAACATGTGCCCGCAGGATGTCCTGCACACAACAATGATTTGTTAGTGTCCCTCTTATCACTACTAGTGGTGCCCGACTGTGGCACGTGATGGCTCCCCAGAACATCATACCAGCAGTTGGAGCAGTGTGCTCCACAGCAAAGGCAGGACTAAAGCGCTCACCACGAGGCCTCCATACTCAAAATGAGAGCCTTTTTACAAGGGCAGCGCTATAGGGGACACTATAATCACAACTAAAATCATTTACATACACAATGACATTCCTAGAAAGCCTCTTAGTCACAAGGCTGGCACAAACTGTGGTATTGTTACTATAAACATCACTAACATTCTATTAAACCTTTCATGCAGATGAAGTTTCCAGTTGAGGACACATGGCTGTGCCCTGTAAATACTGCAGCACACTGGATTCTTGTGGTGTGTGTTCTTAAACGTCAAAGCTGTCTTGCTTTACTTAATTTCAGATTTCATGGTTTACTGTCTAGAATATTTTCCCAAGGTACATGCTGTATATTATTTTTACTTCATTTTAGTGGGAGAGACTGTACTTAAAATTACACCAGACCCGTCAGAATAGTTCATATTTTGTTGTTTCTAGTATTTTCATATGCAGTGTACAACAGTGATCCATGTCAGTGATCCTGGAATAGCCAATAAACACAAAAAAGGGCAGGACATGTCATGGTACTCCAGTATTATTGCATCAACAACTTCTTCTTTTTTTTTTAATAAAGATTGTCACCATGTCAAAGATGACACTTTCCAGAATTGACCCAATGGGACAGGAGCAGACACATGAAAGGAGATGTCTAAGGAACTGGAGGTAACAATTCTGAAGATATATCCAAAATAAAATCCATCATTTACACTGCCAAGTTGTAACCATACCAATGTCCTGCAACTGCTAAAAAAGACAGGAATTTTTTGAGGAGCATCGAACACAAGGACCACAGAGCTGAATGGAAAATGCTGTTACTGCAGCACAACCTACAGCAAGGTTCCAGCAGCTGTGGAGTTTGTGTTGAAGGTACATATTCAGTTTTTCTTTGTAAATATAAATTTTCATTTAATATTAGATTTTTAAATTTAATTTTTCAAATATTTAATTACTTTTACAGTTCACAGAAGATTTCCTCTTAACTGGTGACATCAGCAAGCTGCAGACAACGCAAGCATCTATGAGCAGTGCACGCATGGAAAGCGCGTGTTCATTGCTTGAAGGTCGAGGTAAGTTTTATAGCAATGCCATACAGTAATACTACATTAGACTAGCTTTCGGAACAGATGTTGGGTTGATGATGGGAGCAATATATTGGTTTAAGTGTGACTTAAAGTATAATCCATGCTTTGTGCACGTTGCTATTTGGAAAATTTAATTGCGAACATCTCTGAGAACTGCCTGAATAAACAACATGTTAGCTAAAGTGGTCATAGATATCTTTAGTACACACAGCAATGAAAAAGATGATTACTGAAGGTCTCAAACCCCACTTCTTGTCATTCACCATCAGTTATGTGTGACACAGTAAGAGGCTAACTATAGTATATCACACTTTTTTTGCTATATATTTTCGGGAAAAAATGGTCTTGTTGCACAACTCATTAAAGTGCATCACAGCACAATCACTTTTTGTAATATGAAGGACTGGGGGCTTCAAATCCAGGTCAGTTCCACACAAGTGGTGAATGAATGAATCTTTGTGATTTGCAGGGTGTATATTTTAACATGTAAAATTTAATTATGTATAATTAACACGTTGTTTAAATTACAACGTATTTACAACTGTTAATATACCTGTTAGAACAGTATAGTGCTATAAAGTCTATAAACTGTTTTGTGTGAAAATTCCAGTCGTTCAGTAGATACAGAAATACTCAAACCAGACCTTCTGGCAACAAGATGGATGATGTGAACTTTACCAGAAGTTGCTGAACTAGATCTACATAATTTCATGCATTGCACTGTGATGTGATGTGATGGCTGATCAGATAATTACCTCAATGTACAGGTGTTCTTGATCGAGTGCATTTCATCATATTTAACCATATAAATCTTTTTTTATAGGCAATGCAGAGGACTACTGCATAATTTGATCCATGTTGGAAGGTGATGCTGACAAGAGCATAACAGAAATGGTAATTTTTTTACATGCCAATATACTATATATTGCATCTCTATTTTTAAGATCATTTTGACCTCTTGATTTCTAATGTAAAGGTGCCATTTTGGAGATACAATATTTGATTTGGGGAAGCAACAACATATTGCATGTTGTAGAGATGGTCGATATTGCTCATTTCATGACTGGTTCTTGCAACATTCATGATAGACTTTTCAGAGACACTATTACTTTGGTTTCCTCCTATAATCCACCAATATACATTGGGCTAATTGATTACAAAGGGGGCCTTAGTGACTGTGTATGTATGTAATGCATCGGTGAAATGTCTGGGGTGGTTCCAGTCTTGCGCCCATGTCACCGGCTAGACCCTGTCCAGGATTAAGCAGATAAGACAAGGAATGAATGAAGATATTTGGTATCAGGAGAGTAAAAACATATTTTGACCATATCGCCCAACCCAGCACAGTTTAATCTATTTATTTTTCCAATGTATTGTTTCAGCTGATGACTTGTGATTTATTTTCAGGTGCAGTGTGAGCTCTGCAGTAGATGGGCACACTGTGCGGGGTATCACAACAAAAGCGACACCAGTTACCACTGCAAAAAATGTTTATCAAACAAATAAACAAATTTGTGTGTGTGTGTAATTGTCTATGTATTTATCCTACCTATATTTTAAATGCAGGAAGCACGTTCTGATATGGTAATTTAGTCTATAAATCTATGCTACCAATAGTTTAAATGCAGGAAGCACGTTCTGATAAGGTAATTTAGTCTATAAATCTATGCTACCAATAGTTTACATGCAGGAAGCATGTTCTGATAAGGTAATTTATTCTATAAATAATCAGTGCTACCTATTTTTAAATGCAGGAAGCATGTTCTGATAAGGTAATTAATCTATAAATCCTATGCTACCTACTATAGTTTACATGCAGGAAGCACGTTCTGATAAGGTAATTTTAGTCTATAAATCTGTGCCTACCTATAGTTTACATGCATGCAGGAAGCAACTTTCTGATAAGGTAATTTAGTCTATAAATCTGTGCTACCTATAGTTTTAAATCAGGAAGCACGTTCTGATAACTCAATCAGGGGGGGTAGTCTATAAATCTGTGTTACCTTTAGTTCAAAATGCATGGAACCACGTTCTGATCTGTATAAGGTAATTTTAGTCTATAAATCTATGTGCTACCTATAGTTTAGGGGGGGCATGCAGAAGCACGTTCTGATAAGGTCAATTTAGTCCCTATAAATCTGTGCTACCTATCGATTAATGCAGGAAGCACATTCTGATAAGGAAAATCTGGGTTATAATCTATGCTAATATACTACCATTATTTTAGGTTAATGGCATTTTTACGACTTATGTCCGTGGATTATCCAGAAAAAAAGTAAAAAAAAACGTGCTCTATTATGGGGTCCCACCAGTTTAACTGCCACTCCGTATTCAAATGCGCGCTGTGGTATGACATTTCGACACGGTAGCACGATTCGACAGACATGTCTATAAATATGCGCTACGGTAGGACGATCTGACAAAGTAGCACGGATTTTCAGAACACCGGCACTTTCTAGTTATTATTATTATTATTATTATTAAGTGCTTCAAAAGCACTGTATATTGTTATCTCTCATACTAATTATTATAATAATTATTGGCGGTTCTTCTTCCACACATTTCTGCAATTAATACAGGTCGAACCATCTAACGTACAGACACCCTTCAAACTCGAAGACAGGTAGATAATCACTCTGTGTGGTGCGCTGTGACTTTTGTAGTTGATCTGATTTATCGTTTTTAATAGATTTAAGTTCTAAAATGAAAAATCTCCCATAGAAAAGCATTGGCTAAATGTTCAGATTCAAATCCTAACCGACAAAACTTAGCAAACACCTAGCAACACCATAGCAATGACTTAGGATAACATAGCAATCACCTAGCAATGCCATAGCAACCACATGGGACACCATACCAATCACCTAGCAACACCTTAGCAACCACCTGGAATACCTCAGCAACCACATAGCAACCACGTGGGACACCATTACAACTGCCAAGCAACCACCTAGCAACAGCATTCTTTGCCACATTTCAAGCACTGTTGTAGGTCCTTCATGAATTGCAGATCTAGCTATTTAGTGTGTCGTGCAAGCGAAACTAATTGTTCTTACAATTAGAATTTTTTAAAATTATTATTAGTGTGTTGTTCTTACAATTATTATTATTAGTGTGCTGCAACAGCAACACACAATTTGTCTTACAGTTATGAGTGTGATTGTCCCTATGGCAATCACACTACTGTTATCCAAAAGTCTTATTACTGTGATTGCCTATAGAGGCAATTTTCCCATAGGAAATGAAGGGGCCCAAAGTTAACGAATCATAACTCAGTCAGTTTTTAACCTATGGCCACGAAATTTGTCAGGCTTGGTACCGGGTGAACTCTGAGGTGACATGTGATGACAGAGGACCCTGATAGGGCACTGTATGTAATTCAGTCAATTTTCGACTACACCCACAAAATTAAGATTTAAACACTTAAAATATTAATATACAATTGATTTTACATAAAATTGAAAATCCAGAGGGTGTGCATGATTACTGCCACCTAGTTGTGCTATGCACAGTGTTTTAGTGCTGTATGTCAAGTGGCTGAAATGCTATTAAAATTAAAAATCTTAAAAATGTAATATAAAGTTGATTTTACATAAAATTGAAAATCCAGTGGGTGTGCATGATTACTGCCCCCTAGCTGTGCTATGCACAGTGGTTTTTAGTGCTGAATGTCATGTGGCTGAAATGCTATTAAAATTAAAATGGTTAAAAATTTAATATAAAATTGATTTTACATAAAATTGAAAATCCAGTGGGTGTGCATGATTACTGCCCCCTAGCTGTGCTATGCACAGTGGTTTTTAGTGCTGTATGTCATGTGGCTGAAATGCTATTAAAATGACAACAATTAAAAAATTTATATAAAATTGATTTTACATAAAATTGAAAATCCAGTAGATGTGCATGATTACTGCCACCTAATTGTTCTATACACAGTGGTTTTGTATGTAATGTGGATAAAATACTATTAAAATTAAAATACTTCGTGTAATATTTTATTTTGCACCAGAAATCTTAAGACTGTATCATTACTGCTGCCCAGATGCACTGTACACAGCTGAATTTTATGCCTATTGTAATATGGCTCTATTGCTATTGAAATTCAAGTAATTAATACTTAAATAAAAAACATGCGGTGCATATATCCAAAATCAATAAGCTTTGTGCCATTACTGCCAACTAGGGGATGTGTATAGACACAGACGTTATGGAGCCATTCACGGTTTTTCTGTACAGGTCCGTATAGTAATGTTAACGGGGGGAAAATTATATTTAAATACACATAAATAATTTCGGAGACAACAAATTAGTGTGCATAGTTGTAGGCGTGGTGTAGAAACGTATGCATTTTATTCTGATCGTAAATGTGCTCTGCTTTTTTCGCTATTAACACAAAAAGACGGGAACGTAGAATGTCATTAAAACCGCAAAAGAAGAGGTGTGCATCATTCTCTGTGATCGTACTGTCCTGAATATGTAAGTGTTTACTGGCTACCATAATCCTTTCAAAAGTTATTAGCGCCGAAAAAACGAATATCGAAAATAAAACTAACTTTACCGTGGTACATCCTGCATAGCTTGCACATAGCACTGTATGTAACCGTTACCCTAGCGGGGGGGAGGGGATACACAGTCTAAAATTCTGCCTAAATATTTGAGTAGTTTCAGTCGCAGTTTATTCACTGATATTCTTGAGTGACGCAACTCAAAATGTATTGTTGACCTGATTGAGATGAAGAACAGTGCGCTTAGATGTAGTATTTAGATATTTATTTAATATAAAATATTGTGAATTTAACAGTGTTTTGTCTTACACAAGTTTTCAGTATTTGTAATTCACAATGCATTGATGTTACTGATATATAAAATCTAATTCATGTTATTGTTGCTTGTTTTCCTGATTAAAACTATTTTTAAACCAAATTCATGTGTTATAACATTTTTGGTTCTGAGTTAAAGTTGGTGACAATATTTACATCAACTAATACTTCTGAAAGGTTTCAAGAATGTAGAAATTATTAGACTACCACAAATTATTAATAACTTTAAAATGTATTACAATTAATAAAACATAGTATTAATATGAAAAAAGCAAAAAAAAAATCATCTTGAGAAGCACTATTTGCTCTAAATTGAACCATCGTAAGACATAAGTTCTCAGTGTCTCAAGACAATGTCATGTCTTGAAGTCATGCCTTGTCTTTAAAACACACAAAATTTTTACTTCCATGTCTTAAGACATTAACGTTCATGTCTCAAGACAAAGAGATGTCGTCATTCATTAAGTCTTAAGATATTTTAAGACGTCTTGGTATAACAATCTGTCTTAAGACATCTTATCTAAGCCTGTAAAGACGTCTTAAGACGCAGTGATTGCTGTTTATGTTGTCACTGGTAATAGTCTGGATGGTCCTTTTTGTCTTTGGTCTGGAGCAAACATCGCCCATTTTTTCCAAAAAGATCTGAAATACTGATCACAATACACATTTCCACTGTGAGATGCTCCAGCCCAGATGTCTCTGAGCCCAAAGAAGTTGAAAATTAGATGCCACGTGCTGCTTTTTAAAATTCATTGTTCTAAATTGCCCCCATCCTAACTGTTTTGGAATTTGTTGCAGGCCTGAAATGCAGAAATGGATGTTTATTAACAAATGAAATGAAGTTCACCAGACAAAACATGAAATATCTTGGGTTCATACTTTTTGCAAATAAATAATAGCCAAAGTAAATGTAAGGAGTACTGCATTTTTTAAAAATTGCATTTTCCATAACGTGCCAACTTTTCTGATTTGGGGTTGTACATTCATCATATTTTCCTGTGGACATGATTGCTACAGTCTTTAGGCTTATGGTACGGAAGTGCTCAACAGGCTTAGTTGTTGCAGGGACATAAAAGCACTAAGGAGGACACTTCAGTTCAGATTATCTGCATTTCAACATTTAATACTCACGACTCACACTTACAGACCAAATACATCATACCAAATGCATTATATATCCCATACAGTGATAGCCCTAGTTTACATGTACATTTAAACAAAACATACCTAAACAGGAAATTAATGAAAGTAAATACACAATAATCTTCATCAGAAAAAGACTCGATATAAGTGACTGAAGATCTGGCCAATTTAGAGCAACCCATTAACCTAGTGCATGTCTTTGGAATGTGGGAGGAAACTGGAGTACC
This sequence comes from Ancistrus triradiatus, assembly GCA_025084515.1. NCBI lineage: Eukaryota > Metazoa > Chordata > Actinopteri > Siluriformes > Loricariidae > Ancistrus > Ancistrus triradiatus. The sequence continues at coordinate 11,498 of JAJAGP010002948.1, forward strand.
CTGAGTCCAAGGTTGGGATTGAACCAGGGATCTCCGGAGCTGTGAGGCGACTGTGCTAACAGCTTGCACCACCATGCCACCCACTAAATGTTATTAACACATAGTATATTGCCACAATAATATGCCTATATCATCTGTATACAGTGGTGCTTCAAAGTTTGTGAACTCTTTAGAATTTTCTATATTTATGCATAAATACAGTGATGCTTAAAAGTTTGTGAAGGTTCTTATGCTGGAATGCAGTGTTTCCCTTTCTCCAAACATAACGCCTTCCTTTAAACCAAAAAGTTCTATTTTGGTCTCATCCGTCCACAAAACATTCTTCAATAGCTTTCTGGCTTGTCCATGTGATCTTTAGCAAGCTGCAGATGAGCAGCAATGTTCTTTTTGGAGAGCAGTGGCTTTCTCCTTGCAACCCTGCCATGCACACCATTGTTGTTCAGTGTTCTACTGATGGTGGACTCATGAACAGTAACATTAGCCAAATTTTGCGTCTTAACACGTCTTTACAGGCTTAGATAAGATGTCTTAAGACAGATTGTTATACCAAGACGTCTCAAAGTAAATACACAATAATCTTCACCAGAAAAAGACTCGATATAAGTGACTGAAGATCTGTTGATGATGAAGCGGATGACATGCACTGACATTTCAAAATCTACCTGACAGTATTATCGTCTGGTTCTAAATATTTTTCTCAGTATTATTTGTTTCCTTCCAAGCCATTCCTGTCAATCCCATCCTGGTACTCTCTCCTGTACTGCAGTGATGCCACGATGTCATTGAAGATGCTTTCTCTGTGACAACTCCCATCATTGCAAGAAGCTGTATCATAGAAGGTGAAGGTGTCTGCATGGGTTTCCTCCAGGGAGTCCAGGTTTCCTCCCACATTTCAAAGGCATTATTGTTTGACCAAATGACATAATGTAAATAAAAAACACAAACATCTATAATGAATGACAAATACAATGTATTATTCTGGTGGTATTACAGGCTGATTTGATGTCCTTGTTGCTTGGCTTTAACTGAGTTTGGTAGCATTATCTTCATCGAAGAGCCGTTCCTTCAGTTTGTAGTAATGCCCCCTCTTCTCCATAAGTTCCTGGTGAGTGCCTTGCTCCAGAATTACCCCCTGGTCAATTACTATAATCTGGTTTGCCCTCTCAATGGTTTTGAGTCTATGAGCAATCACCAATACAGTCTGGTTGGGACAGTTTGCCAGAGCTTCTTGTACCTGAAGAGTATTAAAACATGTATTCAGTGGAAGCTGTTTGACTCTGTTCGACTTATTAAAATGACAATTCACTGGGCATAATATGAAAATGTGAGTCTGTGATTACCATTTGTTCACTCTGGCTGTCCAAAAAGCTTGTAATTTCATCCAGTAAGATAACCCGTGGCTGTCTGATCAGAGCTCTGGCAACTGCAATGCGCTGCTTCTGACTGCTACCAAGAAGGCTTCCTCGTTCTCCAACATCTGGTGAACATTTTTTTTAATTACAACAACTATATGTTTTATTTATTTGTTTGTTTATTTAATGCCACTTAAGCATCAATTGCTATTCATGACAAAAGCAAGTTAACACTGATTCCAGTCAGTCACATTCATACTTGGCCAATTTAGAGCAACCCATTAACCTAGTGCATGTCTTTGGAATGTGGGAGGAAACTAGAGTACTGAGTCCAAGGTTGGGATTGAACCAGGGATCTCCGGAGCTGTGAGGCGACTGTGCTAACAGCTTGCACCACCATGCCACCCACTAAATGTTATTAACTGTAATGGCGGGAGGCGGATGGGAAGCAGGAGGCGAACGCAGGTATTCAGCTAAGGGAGCTTTATTAGAACAGAGGGAGACACAGCGAACAGAAACAGGCAATAGCCGAAAACGGGTGGAAAACATAAACTAGGCTGAAGCCGAAAACGGGCGTGAACGGGAACCGAAAGCGGGTAGGAAAAACAAACAGAATATAAACACAAAACGGGTGCAAAAGACAGAAACACGGAACGGAACTAAACGGGCAATACCTGAACATAGAGGCGCGACGGAACGCGGCGATGAGCGGAATAACGCGGAGGAATGCGAGGACGAGTGGTGCTTGTGTGACGGAACGCGCCGGGCCACGGAAGTACACTTGTTGAACCGTGAGGGTGGGTCTGGGTCTCGCGGTTTGGCCTTTATAGGGTCGTCCCACGGCCTGAACGCAATCACGATGATCGCCGTGGGACTCCCTGATAGTCCATATGCCGGTGCGCGCTGCCGCGGGCACGACAGAGCCCCCCCCCAAGAAGTCCGGGTCGGAGCTAGGACTCCCAGAAGACCCCCCGAGAGCAAAGGTCCATCTCAGGTGTCTCCTTGCCAGGCGGACCCCAGGAGGGGACCGCCAACGGTCGGGCGGCTGGCGCACGGAGGCACCGACGAGGCGACGCTGGAGAGCGGCGGCGACGAGGCGACGCTGGAGAGCGGAGGCGACGAGGCGACGCTGGAGAGCGCGGAGCGACGAGGCGATGCCCGGAAGCAGAGGCGAGGGGGCGGCGATGCTGGACAGCAGAGACGAGGCGGGCAATGCTGGACAGCAGAGACGAGGCGGCAAATGCTGGACAGCAGAGACGAGGCGGCAAATGCTGGACAGTCAGATGAGGCGGCAAATGCTGGACGCAGAGACGAGGCGGCAATGCTGGACAGCAGAGACGAGGCGGCGATGCTGGAGCAGCAGAGACGACGACTGGAGGTTGCCGGAGGGCGGAGTCGCCCGACTGGAGGCAGGAAAGCGGGGTCGTGGCCGAGCTTGCCGGAGAGCGGGGTCGTGGACGACGTGATGCTGACGAGCGGAGTCGACGACGACGTGATGCTGGAGAGCGGGAAGTCGACGACGACGTGATGCTGCAGAGCAGAGTCGACGACGTGGATGCTTGAGGATCAGAGTCGACGACGACGTGATGCTGGAGAGCGGCGGCGACGAGGCGACGCTGGAGAGCGGCGGCGACGAGGCGACGCTGGAGAGCGGAGGCGGACGAGGCGACGCTGGAGAGCGGAGGCGACGAGGAGATGCCCGGAGCAGAGACGAGGCCGGCAAAATGGCTGGACAGACAGAGACGAGGCGGCAATGCTGGACAGCAGAGACCGAGGCGGCAATGCTGGACAGCAGAGACGAGGCGGCAATGCTGACCGCAGAGACCTAGGCGGCAATGCTGGACAGCAGAGATGAGGCGGCAATGCTGGACAGCAGGAGAGCGAGGCCGGCAATGCTGGACAGCAGAGACGAGTGCGAGCGATGCTGGACAAGGCAGAGACGACGACTGGAGGTTGCCGGAGGGCGGAGGGGCGAGTCGCCGACTGGAGGCCAGGAAGCGGGGTGTCGTGGCCGAGCTGGCCCGGAGAGCGGGGGTCGTGGACCGACGTGATGCTGCTGACGAGCGGAGTCGACGACGACGTGATGCCTGGAGAAGCGGAGTCGACGACGACGTGATGCTGCAGAGCAGGAGTCGACGACGTGATGCTTGAGATCAGAGTCGACGACGAAGTGATGCTTGCAGAGCGGAGTCGACGCGACGTGATTGCTGCAGAGCAGAGTCGACGACGACGTTGATGCTGCAGAGAGCGGAGTCCGACGACGACGTTATGCTGCAGGAGCGGAGTCGACGACGACGTGATGCTGCAGAGCGGAGTCGACGACGACGTGATGCTGCAGGAGCGGAGTCGACGACGACGTGATGCTGCATGAGCGGAGTCGACGACGTGAGGCTGCAGGACGGAGTCGACGACGTGAGGCTGCAGGACGGAGTCGACGACGTGAGGCTTGGCAGGACGGAGTCGACGAGGCGATGCTTGTGAGAGCAGAGTCGACGAGGCGATGCTGAGAGCAGAGTCGACGAGGCGATGCTGGAGAGCAGAGTCGACGAGGCGATGCTTGAGAGCAGAGTCGACGAGGCGGCCATGCTTGAGAGCAGAGTCGACGAGGCGGCCATGCTTGAGAGCAGAGTCCGACGAGGCGGCCATGCTTGAGAGCAGAGGACGACGAGGCGGCCATGCTTGAGAGCAGAGACGACGAGGCGGCCATGCTGAGAGCAGAGACGACGAGGCGGCCATGCTTGAGAGCAGAGACGACGAGGCGGCCATGCTGAGAGCAGAAGACGGGCGGCCATGCTGGAAGAGCAGAGACGAGGCGCCATGCTTGAGAGCAGAGACGATGCGGCCATGCTTGAGAGCAGAGACGAGGCGGCCATGCTTGAGAGCAGAGACGAGGCGGCCATGCTTGAGAGCAGAGACGAAGCGGCCAATGCTTGAGAGCAGAGACCATGGACCGGAATGCTTGGACAGCAGAGGCGAACGTAGCGATGCTTGACAGCAGAGGCGAGGCCGGCGATGCTGGACAGCAGAGACGAGGCGGCGATGCTGGACAGGCAGAGACGAGGCGGGCCATGCTGGGACAGAGAGAGACGAGCGGCAATGCTGGACAGCAGAGACCGAGGCGGCAATGCTGGACAGCAGAGAACGAGGCGGCAATGCTGGACAGCAGAGATGAGGCTTGCAATGCTGGACAGCAGAGACGAGGCGGCGATGCTGGACAAGCAGAGGCGGCGATGCTGACAGCAGAGACGACGACTGGAGGTTGCCGGAGGGCGGAGTCGCCGACTGGGAGGCAGGAAAGCGGGGTCGTGGCCGAGCTGCCGGAGAGCGGGGTCGTGGGACGACGTGATGCTGAGCGACGGAAGTCGACGACGACGATTTTTTGTGATGCTGGAGAGCGGAGTCGTACGACGACGTGATGCTGCAGAGCAGAGTCGCGACGACGTGATGCTTGAGATCAGAGTCGACGACGACGTGATGGCTGGAAGAGCGGAGTCGACGACGACGTGATGCTGCAGAGCAGAGTCGACGACGACATGATGCTTGAGAGCAGAGTCGACGACGACGTGATGCTGCAAGAGCGGAGTCGACGACGACGTGATGCTGCAGAGCGGAGTCGACGACGACGTGATGCTGCAAAGCGGAGTCGACGACGACGTTGATGCTGCAGCGAGCGGAGTCGACGACGACGTGATGCTGCAGAGCGGAGTCGACGACGACGTGATGCTGCAGAGCGGAGTCGACGACGACGTGACGTGATGCTGCAGAGCGGAGTCGACGACGAAGTGATGCTGCTGCAAGAGCGGAGTCGACGACGATGTGATGCTGCAGAGCGGAGTCGACGACGTGAGGCTGCAGCGGACGGAGTCGCGACGTGAGGCTTGCAGGAAACGGTGTCCCGACGACGTGAGGCTGCAGGACGGAGTCGACGAGGCGATGCTTTGAGAGCAGGAGTCGACGGGCGATGCTTGAGAGGCAGAGTCGACGAGGCCGATGCTTGAGAGCAGAGGTCGACGAGGCGATGTGCTTGAGAAGCAGAGTCGACGAAGGCGGCCATGCTTGAGAGCAGAGTCGACGAGGCGGCCATGCTTGAGAGCAGAGTCGACGAGGCGGCCATGCTTGAGAGCAGAGAAACGACGAGGCGGCCATGGCTTGAGAGCAGAAGACGACGAGGCGGCCATGCTGGAGAGCAGAGACGACGAGGCGGCATTGCTTGAGAGCAGAGACGACGAGGCGGCCATGGCTTGAGAGCAGAAGTACGGAGGCGATGCCTTGAGAGCAGAGTCGACGAGGCGATGCTTGAGAGCAGAGTCGACGAGGCGCGCCATGCTTGAGAGCAGAGTCGACGATGGCGGCCATGCCTTGAGAGCAGAGACGACGAGGCGGCCATGCTTGAGAGCAGAGACGACGAGGCGGCCATGCTTGAGAGCAGAGACGAACGAGGCGGCCATGCTTGAGAGCAAGCGGAGACGACAGGCGGCCATGCTTGAGAGCAGAGACGAGGCGGCCATGCTTGAGAGCAGAGACGAGGCGGCCATGCTTGAGAAGCAGAGACGAGGCGGCCATTGCTTGAGAGCAGAGACGAGCCGGCCATGCTTGAGAGGCAAGAGACGAGGCGGCCATGCTTGAGAGGGCAGAGACATGACGGAATGCTTGACAGCAGAGGCGACGCGGCGAGCGATGCTTGACAGCAGAGGCGACGCCGGGCGATGCTTGACAGCAGAGGCGACGCGGCGATGCTTGACAGAGCAAGGCGGACGCGGCGATGCTTGACCAGCAGAGGCGACGCGGCGATGCTTGACACAGAGGCGACGGCGGCGATGCTTGACAGCAGAGGCGACGCGTGCGATGCTCTTGACAGCAGAGGCGACGCGGCGATGCTTGACAGCAGAGGCGACGCGGCGATTGCTTGACATCAGAGGCGAGGCGGCGATGCTTGACAGCAGAGGCGAGGCGGCGATGCTTGACAGCAGAGACGAGGCGGCGTTGTTTGACAGCAGAGACGAGGCGGCGACGCTTGACAAGCAGAGACGACGACTGGAGGGGGCTGGAGAGCGGAGACGTGGACGACGTGATGCTTGAGAGCAGAGTCGTGGACGACAGGTGCGGTGCTTGACAGCAGAGTCGTGGACGACCTAGGCTGATGAGCAGAAGTCGACGACTTGGGTCTCCGTGGAGGAGACAGTCCCTGAAAGGTTTCCTCTGGGGGGTTTGCCACTGGAAGTGCAGACGTGGGCGCGACTGTCCATGTTGCAGAGGCGACGCGGCGATGCTTGACAGCAGAGGCGACGCGGCGATGCTTGACAGCAGAGGCGACGCGGGCGATGCTTGACAGCAGAGGCGACGCGGCGATGCTTGACAAGCAGAGGCGACGCGGCGATGCTTGACAGCAGAGGCGAGGCGGCGATGCTTGACAGCAGAAGCGAGGCGGCGATGCTTGACAGCAGAGACGAGGGCGGCGTTGTTTGACAGCAGAGACGTAGGCGGCGACGCTTGACAGCAGAGACGACGACTGGAAGGGGGCTGGAGAGCGGAGACTGGAACGACGTGATGCTTGAGAGCAGAGTCGTGGACGACGGGGGGGTGCTTGACAGCAGAGTCGTGGACGACCTGAGGCTGATGAAGCAGAGTCGACGACTTGGGGTCTCCGTGGAGGAGACCAGTCCCTGAAAGGTTTTTTTCTCTGGGGGTTGTCACACTGGAAGTGCAGACTTGGGCGCGACTGTCCATGGTGCAAGAGTGGGCCACGACTGTCCGTGGTGCAGGAGTGGGCACGACTGTCCCGTGGTGCAGGAGTGGGCACGACTGGGTCCGTGGTGCAGGAGTGGGCGTGAAACAAGAGCGACACTAAAAGATATAGTATCGGTAGCTAAAGGTTCTGAGGTGAGAATTAAGCGTTTGGAGTGATGGGACTATCGCAGCAAGAGTGACGCGGCTGTCTGTGTCGGACAGTTTCCGTGGGCACGGACGGGCGAGAGCAGACGATTGGCGCACGAGTATCGAGACCCTAGGTCACCACCGGGTGTCACACGCGCGCGTTGACGTTTTAACAGAGCGGCCCCGCGATGGTGGCAAGCTGGGAATCCAGCACTGTGTACCACTCAGGGTTGGTCGCGACAGGGCAAAAACGGGAATCAACAGCCCCGGAACCCGCGGCCGTGGTGACCCGGGAGAGCCGAAAGCGGTATCCAGCTCCTCCAGGAACCGCTCTGTAGTGCCAGTCTTGAGGATGGACCATAGTCGGGTTGGCCCAGGTTAGAGCCTCACCGGTGAGGTGGCAGAAAAAAAACGCACCCTGTCATGATCGGTCTCTGTAGGGTATAAAACTGAAATAGACGATAACAATTAGCTATAAACGATTGCAATGGCTGGGTTCGCCGTTGAAACGACTGGTGAGGAAGGAGATGTCAGGAATACCTGCCGTCTCCATTTCTGGTCTGGGCGGTTCAAACTGTAACGGCGGGAGGCGGTGGGAAGCAGGAGCGAACGCAGGTATTCAGCTAAGGGAGCTTTATTGAAACAGAGGGAGACACAGCGAACAGAAACAGGCCATAGCCGAAAACCAGTGGAAAACATAAACTATGCTGAAGCCGAAAACGGGCGTGAACGGGAACCGAAAGCGGGTAGGAAAAACAAACAGAATATAAACACAAAACGGGTGCAAAGACAGAACACGGAAACGGAACTAAACGGGCCAATACCTGAACATAGAGCCGCGACGGAACGCGGCGATGAGCGGGAATAACGCGCGGAGGAAATGCGAGGACGAGTGTGCTGCGTGACGGAACGCGCCGGGTACACTTGTTGAACCGCGAGGTGGGTCTCTCGCGGTTGTGTCTTTATAGGTCGTCCCACGGCTGAACGCAATCACGATGATCGCCGTGGGACTCCCTGATAGGTCCATATGCCGGTGCGCGCTGCCGCGGCGCGTGACATTAACACATAGTATATTTCCATAATAATATGCCTATATCATCTGTATACAGTGGTGCTTCAAAGTTTGTGAACTCTTTAGAATTTTCTATATTTCTGCATAAATATGATATAAAACATCATCATATTTTCACACAAGTTCTAAAAGTAGATAAAGAGAACCCAGTTAAACAATAAGACAAAAATATTATACTTTGCCATTTATTTACTGAGGAAAATGAGCCAATATTACATATTAGTGAGTGGCAAAAGTATGTGAACCTTGGCTTTCAGTATCTGATGTGACCCCTAAACGCTTCCTGTAACTGCTGATCAGTCGTGCACACTGACTTGGAGAAATTTTAGCCCATTCCTCCGTACAGAACAGCTTCAGCTGTGGGATGTTGGTGGGTTTCCTCACATTAACTACTCACGTTAGGTTCTTCCACAACATTTCGATTGGATTACGGTCAGGACTTTGACTTGGCCACTCCAAAACATTAACTTTATTCTTCTTTAACCATTCTTTGGTAGAACAACTTGTGTGCTTAGGGTTGTTGTCTTGCTGCATGCCCCACCTTCTCTTGAGAGTCAGTTCATGGATAGATGTCCTGACATTTTCCTTTAGAATTCTCTGATATAATTCAAGATTCTTTGTTCCATCAATGATGGCAATCCGTCCTGGCCCAGATGTAGAAAAACAGGCCCAAACCATGATACTACCACCACCATGTTTCACAGATGGGATAAGGTTCTTATGCTGGAATGCAGTGTTTCCCTTTTTCCAAACATAACGCCTTCCTTTAAACCAAAAAGTTCTATTTTGGTCTTATCCGTCCACAAAACATTCTTCAATAGCTTTCTGGCTTGTCCATGTGATCTTTAGCAAGCGCAGATGAGCAGCAATGTTCTTTTTGGAGAGCAGTGGCTTTCTCCTTGCAACCCTGCCATGCACACCATTGTTGTTCAGTGTTCTACTGATGGAACATTAGCCAAATGTGAGAGAGGCCTTCAGTTGCTTAGAAGTTATCCTGTGGTCCTTTGTGACCTCGTCAACTATTACACACCTTGCTTTTTTAGTGATCTTTGATTGTCGACCACTCTGGGGGAGGGTAACAATGGTTTGATTTGTACACAATCTGTCTGACTGTGGATTGGTGGAGTCCAAAGTCTTTAGAGGTGGTTTTGTAACCGTTTCCAGCCTGATGAGCATCAACAACTCATTTTCCGAGGTCCTCAGAAATCTCCTTTGTTTGTGCCATGATACACTTCCACAAATATGTGTTGTGAAGAGCAGACTTTGATAGATCCCTGTTCTTTAAATAAAACAAGATGCCCACTCACACCTGATTATCATCCCATTGATTGAAAACACCTGACTCTAATTTCACCTTCAAATTAACTGCTAATCCTAGAGGTTCACATACTTTTGCCACTCACTAATATGTAATAGTGGATCATTTTCCTCAATAAATAAATGACCAAGTATAATTTATTTAACTGGGTTCTCTTTATCTAATTTTAACCGTTGTGTAAAAATCCGATGATGTTTTAAGTCATACTTATGCCGAAATATAGACAATTCTAAAGAGTTCACAATCTTTCAAGCACCAACTGTATGTGCGGCGTTTGGGTGGCGGGGCAGTCTAAGAAGACAGTCTAGCAGAAGTCTAAGGAAGTGCTAGCAGTGCCTTCTGGCAGTTTTGGCAGGCCGGATTAGCTGTATTTGAGAGAGAGATGGTCGGCTGGGGAATTATTGGTTGGACTGGGATTGGTTGCACCAGTCCGGCAACAGCAACCCATCTCATCCCAAGCACATTTACACATGCACCCTGTGTTCTCCGGAGACAGACGACAATCGCCACGTCTCTGACCAGAAAAAGTGGTTGAAAGCTGAATAAAGTTATATGTTTTAGCTGCACAATATACACTAAAAATAAAAAAAATCAAGTGCACCTACTTGTGTCATAACCATTCTGTAACTGGCAGATGAATTTGTGTGCATTCGCTTTGCGGGCAGCGTCCTCAATTCTTTCAAGTGAGCAGTCTGGTAGGCCGTAGGCAATATTGTCACGTACAGTACCAGAAAACAGAACAGGCTCTTGTCCCACTACAACAAGCTGCAAAAGATAAAGCCTTTAAATGCAATACTTTTTTTTTAGTAAAAACGTTACTAAATAGCCAACATACTGCAGTATTTCCCATACACTGATTTGTGTAATATCAACACTGACCTCCACATATTGAGTTTCTTTTTTATTTTTATTATTTAAGAGGGTTAAAATCTTATTTCACAACGCCAGCCATACGTGGCAGAGCATTCAGTTTGTTCACGGTAATGTCGCATGATGTTTAAGAAAACGTTCTACAGCAGACGCTGCACTGTTCCGTCTGTCATTACAGCTGCTGTACTACAACAGCTAATGTTTCCTTCAAGAAAACATATGGGTTAAATAGATGAATAACCTTAATAATTATGATAGTAACATTATCGGACCACAGAAGTTTATGTGAACAGACATTGTCTGAACGGACATTATTTGGCGCACGCCTGTAGTTCCCAGTTATATCAACGCTAATGCTAATTAGCATTGGCAAACCAGTAACATCACTACGGATTTCAACTGTTTAACTGGTTAATGTCAGTGTGGATCTAACCAATGGGTGTAATCCATGGTAATATTATGTAAAAATCTGAATTTACCTGTAATTCCTATTTGACCACTTCCGTATATATGTACTGATTCTATATACATGTATGTATTGTTAGCATAATAAAATAGCAAGATGACATCCATATGGACACTGGCTTGTCCACAGTTTTTTTAATAATAATAATAATAATAATAATAATTATTATTATTATTATTATTATTATTATTATTTTAATATAATTACCTTGCTGTGTAGATACTTATGATTGTAGTTCTGTAGAGGCTGTCCATCTAGCAAGATTTGCCCATGCTGCGGCTGGTAGAACCTCTGAAGTAGACTCACACAAGTGCTTTTTCCACCACCAGACATCCCCACCAAGGCAGTCATTTGATCTGGTTTCAGCTCCAGACAGAATTCCTGAACCAAGGACATCCATTAGTTGATGTGTTTTATGCATTTCTCTTCGAATCATGAAACATTAGATTAAAACAACGAAAACTATATCAGAAGATATGTCATATCTGAGACACATTATTTCAGGTTTTGATGCATTCTTAACTCACACAATTTTATAATATACTTTCTTTTGTTTAGTATCGTTTTATAAGTATACATTAATTTCTTTAAAGGCTGTCCCAAAACAGAAAAAGTTTATTTTACTTTTATTTCATTGCAGACTCAAGATATTTCATGTTTTATTTGGTAAACATCATTTCATTTGTTAATAAAAACCCATTCTTACATTTTAGGCCTGCAACACATTCCAAAAAAAGTTGGGACAGGGGCAACTTGGAACTAGTTATGAGGTAAAAAAAAAAACTATATCATGATGTGATTTAAAACAGATGATGTCTACAGATGATTGTAATCATGATTTCGTACAAAAGCAGTATCCACAAAAGCCTGAGTCTTTGATGAGCAAAGATGGCCAGAGAAACTCAAGTTTGTCAGCATACATGTGAGAAAATTATTGCAATGTTTATAACAATCTTCATCAATGAAAAATAGGAAAGGAATTTGCATATTTCTCCCTCTATAGTGCACAATATACTTAAACGATTCAAGGATTCTGGGTGAAGTTCAGTCCATAAAAATCCCAATGGTACAAGCCTAAAATCTGTCTATAAAAAGGCTATCAGAGGATACTGGGTAGTGTAAAGCGGTACTTGAAAGTTCGTGAACCCTTTAGAATTTTCTTTATTTCTGCATAAATATGACCTAAAACATCTTCAGATTTTCACACAAGCCCTAAAAGTAGATAAAGATAACCAGTTAAACAAATGAGACAAAAATGTTATACTTTGTCATTTATTTATTGAGGAAAATGATACAATATTACATATTAGTGAGTGGCAAAAGTATGTGAACCTCTAGGATTAGCAGTTAATTTGAAGGTGAAATTAGAGTCAGGTGTTTTCAATCAATGGGATGATAATCAGGTGTTAGTGGGCACCCTGTTTTATTTAAAGAACAGGGATCTATCAAAGTCTGCTTTTCACATCACATGTTTGTGGACGTGTATCATGGCACGTAAACGGAGATTTCTGAGGACCTCGGAAAAAGAGTTGTTGATGCTCATCAGGCTGGAAAAGGTTACAAAACCATCTCTAAAGAGTTTGGACTCCACCAATCCACAGTCAGACAGATTGTGTACAAATGGAGGAAATTCAAGACCATTGTTACCCTCCCCAGGAGTGGTCAACCAAAAAAGATCACTCCAAGAGCGAGGCATGTAAAAGTTGGCGAGGTCAAAAAGGACTCCAGGGTAACTTCTAAGCAACTGAAGGCCTCCCTCACATTGGCTGAAGTTACTGTTCATGAGTCCACCATCAGAAGAACACTGAACAACAATGGTGTGCATAGCAGGGTCACAAAGAGAATCTGCAGTTTGCTAAAGATCACATGGACAAGCCAGAAGGCTATTCGAAGAATGTTTTGTGGATGGATGAGTCCAAAATAGAACTTTTTGGTTTAAAAGAAAACCGTTATGTTTGGAGAAAGGGAAACACTGCATTCCAGCATAAGAACCTTATCCCATCTGTGAAACACGGTGGTGGCAGTATCATGGTTTGGGCCTGTTTTGCTGCATCTGGGCCAGGACGGCTTGCCATCATTTATGGAACAACGAATTCTGAATTATATCAGTGAATTCTAAAGGAAAATGTAAGGACATCTGTCCATGAACTGAATCTCAAGAGAAGGTGGGTCATGCAGCAAGACAACGACCCTAAGCACACAAGTCGTTCTAACAAAGAATGGTTAAAGAAGAATAAATTTAATGTTTTGGAATGGCCAAGTCAAAGTCCTGACCTTAATCCAATCAAAATGTTGTGGAAGGACTTGAAGTGAGGAAACCCACCAACAACCTAGAGTTGAAGCTGTTCTGTACGGAGGAATGGGATAAAACCCCTCAAAGCAGGTGTGCAGGACTGATCAACAGTTACAGGAAACGTTTAGTTGCAGTTATTGCTGCACAGGGGGGTCACGCCAGATACTGAAAGCCAAGGTTCACATACTTTTGCCACTCACTAATATGTAATATTGGATAATTTTCCTCAATAAATAAACGACCAAGTAGAATATTTTTGTCTCATTTGTTGAACTGGGTTCTATTGATCTACATTTTAGACCTGTGTGAAGATCTGACAATGTTTTAGGTTATATTTATGCAGAAATATAGAAAATTCTAAAGGCTTCACAAACTTTCAAGCACCACTGTACCCCTTGGTGAGAGATAGACAGCCCACCAGTAGAGAGGATAATTTGATCCACCGACAAGCATGAGCAGCTCTCACAGTTTCGTGGGCCACCATCCATACATAGGTGGCATGATCACTACACACTCCTGTCTCTGCCTAGACCATTTCCAGGTGCTTAGCAGAGGGGATTTTGTTGTCATGTTGCCCATTACGTGTCCTGCCATTTACAGCCAGCCACCATCGCCTTTGTTTGCACTTGTGTTGTGAACAAGACACCTGCTATGGACTGGGACCATACTGTCTTTAGCAATGAATCCAGGTAACCTCAATCCTGCCTTTGTTGTGGAGCGACACACTGGATAATGCTCGCCCATAAACACAGCAAGGGTTTCTCAGGAATATCTCTGCCAGATTACAACACTTCCTTGGCCTTGGCCTGAATGTATTGTCATTCAAGAATGTATTGGACCAGCTAGGACAAGAGCTTCAGCAAACTATGAGTGTGCAGGATCTACAGCTGTGGGCAAATGTGTCATAGGGCATGTCTAGAATTCAACAATCTCTCACCAAAAGTAGCCCCAAGAGCCTTTTTATAGAGCAATGGGGGAAGCATTTTTACACCCTCTTGTGGGAAGACCCAATGTCTAATCATTTACATATCTGCTGTAATCATTTATATATCTGCCTGCAACGTAATTGCATGCCGAGTTTTGCAGCAATCCGACATTTCTGACTAGGTGCTTAATGTTTTTGTCAATGAGAATATATTAACAAATGAAATTAAGTTGACCAGACAAAACATGAAATATCTTGGGTTCATACTGTCTGCAGTAAGAAACATTGCATTTTTGTTTGTTTTTTTAATCTGCATTTTTCATACCTTCCCAACTGTTTCTGATTTAGGGTTGTCAAAACATTTGTACTTGTAGTTTTGATACAATCTGGTTTATGTATAAATCATCATTGTGTTGGTTTTTAGGATAACAGATGGTAAATATTTAAGTGCAATACAGGTGAATCTAGCTTGCTCGTAATTAGCTATAACAAATAGTGACCAATGAATGGTGCTCCTAATAAGTACAAAGCAAATCTGTAGTGCAATTTTGTCTGTATTAAAAGCTACTAAAATCATTCATAGTAATATTGCAATAAACACCTTCAGCACATTGTGGTCAGACCGCGTTGGATAGGAGAAAGTGATGTTCTGAAAGCTGATGTGTCCCTTCAGTTCATCTGGCTGCAGGTTCCCATCCATGCTCACTGCAGGCTTGCGATCCAGATACTCAAACACTTTCCCTGCAGCACTCACTGAGTTCAGCATGTCTCCAAATATATAAATCAAAGTCTGTAGAAGAAGTGCAACAGTTTGTGTTAAAGGCCTTAAGGCTCTGACTTCCCCATCTTTTTTGTATGGTTCAATGTAGACATACCCTAATGTTATCCCTGAGATCTGACTGGTAGAGGATGAACGATACCAAGTTTCCAGCTGTCATTTGTCCATATTGGATAAACTGCCGTCCATAGTGTAACATAATGACCTGCACACCCAGTTCTGTGAGCTGTGATAACAAATACACAAAAACAAACATTCACAGACAAATACATTCAGACAACAGAGTAAACAAAACTAAGTTAGCAATGCCAAGATTTCACTTGGGTCAGGATAAGAAAAAGTATTTCTCAGCCTTCAGGAAGCTATTTATGCACTATATAATTACACACTACATATGTATGTGTATATTCAGTTGTGTTTGAAAGTTTGTGAATCCTTTTGAAGTTTTTACATTTCTGCATAAATACATAATGCTAAAACATCACATTCACAGCAGCAAATTATATGATACTTTTTGCCGCTACAAGTAAAGCTGAGCGATGAGTGGAATGATATCACTGAACAGCATGCCGAGTATAGCCAGGTAGCATAACCTACACCACAGCCTAGAAATAGTGTTAATAGCTGGGAAAGGCTCCATCAGATTAAAAAACAGAACACAAATGGATTATAAAGCGAAATCGGAGATGCAAAAGAAGAACCACATTATGAATGCAGTAACTCTCGAGACGGGTTCAGAGCAATGATTAACCCACTGAATTCAAGGTATATCTTAACGGAGCGAAAACAGCTCAGCAAAAAATAAGCACCTCTCTCTTTTAAGCTCTGTTTTTAAGATGCTGCAGATTGCACAATAAAATCTGTTTACATCCAGCAACTGTTTCATACATTCTGATTTGTGTAATTTTGTGGGGCGAAGTAAATCCTGCAATAGATTGCTTGGACAGATAGCATGGCAGAGTATAAGCATGCACATACTAAAGCTTTTTCTTCACTCATAGAGAAAAATAAGAATAATGCTAGATTTCTCTTTAATACAGACTACAGATTAACTAAAACTATTACAGAAATGTTCTGCAATATTCTGCTTAATTTTAACAGTAATGATTTCATGACTTTCTTTAACAATAAGATAGAAAAAATTAGGCATAAAACACAATGTTCATCACATCACGCAGCTATTCTGCAACCTTCCAGATGTGTACAGTCGTGCTTGAAAGTTTGTGGACCCTTTTCTATATTTTTGCATAACTATGACATAAAACATCATCAGATTTTCACACAAGTCCTAAAAGTAGATCAAGAGAACCCAGTTCAAAAATGAGACAAAAATATTATATTTGGTCATTCATTTATTGAGGAAAATGATCCAATATCACATATTAGTGAGTGGCAAAAGTATGTGAACCTCTAGGATTATGAACGTCTAGCAGTTAATTTGAAGATGAAATTAGAGTCAGGTGTTTTCAATCAATGGGATGACAATCAGGCGTGAGTGGGCACCCTGTTTTATTTAAAGAACTGGGATCTATCAAAGTCTGCTCTTCACAACACATGTTTGTGGAAGTGTATCATGGCACGGACAAAGGAGATTTCTGAGGACCTCAGAAAAAGAGTTGTTGATGCTCATCAGGCTGGAAAAGGTTCAAGACAATTCAAGACAATTGTTACCCTCCCCAGGAGTGGTTGACCAACAAAGGTCACTCCAAGAGCAAGGTGTGTAATAGTTGGCAAGGTCTCAAAGGACTCCAGGGTAACTTCTAAGCAACTGAAGGCCTCTCTCACATTTGCTAATGTTAATGTTCATGAGAAGAACCATTATCCCACCAATATCCCAGAGTGAAGCTGGAATGGGCTAAAATTCCTCCAAGCCGGTGTGCACAAACAAAGGTTCACATACTTTTGCCACTTAGGAGGATTAAAAAGGGATATTTCCCTCGATCGCGATGAGGGGGGGGCGACGGTGTGTGTGAGGCGACAGCGTGGGCGAGGCTGAAACAGCCGGAGCAGCCCGGCAGAAAATAAAGGTGGAAAAATAACCAGGGCTATCCCTACACTATCTAGGGCCCTGGATTACCTAGGCTGCCTCGTGGCAGCCTCCGTCTGGCGACCTTAACGTCCCCAGACGTACCGCTGTCCCTAACAAAATAAAACAACAAAGAAAAGCAAGATTTGTCAAAAGCCGTCTGAGCAGCAGCGTGAGTGCGTGTGTGCGTCTTCTAGCCAGGAGCATGTGGAATGCAGCGACACCGTGCCAGCCACAAAGGTGTGCTAATATGGTCTGAGCAACAGGTGTCGCCACTCAATCAATAATAAGCAAGGGAAGGGCTGAAGCACACACAATAGCGCTGTTGGTGCTCACGCTGCCAAACCGGGTCATCTACTGGCCACTAGTGGCCAGATAGCGACTCCTAATAATTAGTGGTTTAAATCCTACTTAACCGACCAGTACCAGTTTGTTTATGTAAATAACCTATGCTTTAAGATCTAAAAAATGAAAGTATGGCATGCCTCAGGGGTCTATTCTTGGCCCACTATAATTCTCTTTGTACATAGTGCCACTGGCTTCAATTATTTGTAAACAATGCATTAGTTTCCACTGCTATACAGATGATACACAGCTGTACGTATCAGCCAAACCAGCTGCAGTCCTTACAATCTGTAAAACTGAGGATTGTGTAATGGAAATAAAAGACTGGATGTCCTTTAATTTTCATTTATTTAACTCAGACAAAACCGAGGTTTTATTAGTTGGACCCAAGGCTGTGAGAGACAGGATGGCTACATCTGTTACCGTTCAACATAATAAAGAAACAGGCAAACCGTGAAAACAAATGTAAAAGTCTTCTTGCCTGCCTAGTGTGATCACTTGGGTTTGTTGATTGCTGGAGTGGTGGGTTGCTGATGTCTCATATGATCCCTTTTGGCTGTGTTACCTTCTGGTTTTCCTCTTTCTAGCTATGCTGCTGCAGCAAATTCTGCCAGAGTCTCATGGTACACGTGGCATCAGTGGTTGTTAATAGACTTTGTACTCTTAATCAATAACTAACTACATTTTCGCTTATCTCTCTGAGCTTGTGTTCCGGTACCAGTTCCAGTCAAACACAGTAAGATGTTCCTTCTCTTCAGCTCCACTCAAGTTGTTTCCATCATCAGCTCGAGCCGCACCATACCCAGGCCACACTAAAAATAGTTATTTTTACTTTAACTATTACTATAATTCCTAATTGACTAGATAAATTAGTTTCATTCTTACATTTATCATCTACGCCACCAAAAGAGGTTGGGTCCCTTTTGAGTGCTGGTCTTCCCAAGGTTTCTTCCTCATAACGTTTAGGGAGTTTTTCCTTGCCACTGTCGCCCTAGGCTTGCTCAGTTTGGGATAGGCCCTAGATATTAGAATATAATTAGTTATATAGTTGCTTGTAGACAATGCTCTATTTTAAAAAGCACTATACAAATAAATCTGACTTGATTTGACTTAAGTAATCAAAGCCTTCATTATATACATATAGAATCCCTAAAAATACCATAATACAAATTTTTGACCATACCGGTCCAGCACTAGTACGAACAATAAAACTTTCTCAGAAACTTAGGAAAAAGTTGCTGATGTGCTGTAAAAGAGTTTGGACACCAACTACCCACTGTCAGAGAGATTGTGTACAAACTGAATTACAAAACCATTGTTACTCAGTCGACCAGCAAAGATCACCCCAAGAACAAGGTATTTAATAGTCCGCAAGTTCACAAATGTAACCAGGGAAACTTCTAAGTAACTATAGGCCTCTCTCATGCTCATGAGTCCACCATGAGGAGAATATTGAACAACCATGTTGTGCGTGGTTGGGCTGCATGGAGAAAGCTAAGAAGAACATTGGCTAAACAAATGTCCTGAAGCAGTTCATGTGAGGAAACCCACAACATTCCAGAGATGGTGCTGCTTTTTATGGCAGAATGGGTTGAAAATTCCTTGCACACCTAGCTGATGTGCAAGACTGATCAACAGTTACGAGAAATGTTTATTTGAGCCACACCAGATACTGAAAGCAAGTGTTAACATACTGTTTTGTGTTTATTACTGTAAATTAATAAACATTAATATTTTCATATCATTTGTGTATTTAGCTTCTTTTTATCTATTTTAGGATTGATAATGATGATTCACATCATTTTGGGCATAAATACAAGAAATTCTAAAGGGTTCACAAATAGTGGGGGGTGTAGATTTACGCAACCTGCCATTCACACCTTGTACTTCCACTAGTTTCTGCTATTTCTCTTAAAATACAGTGGAAATTCATTACCAGGGCTTCAGCATTCAACTGTACATTTGTTTAGAAAAAAAGAAATTCTAATTGCATTTTGTACTCACCCTTCTCACTAGCAGGTACACTGCTCTTACTGTGTCTCGCTTGGTCTTGAGATTATGAGTCTCCATCAGCCGTTTATCATATCGTTGGGTCTCACCCTGCTTTGCGTTAAAGCTCTTTACTGTTCTGATGCCTGAGACAGACTCTCCCGCAGCATCATTTGCTCTTGCCATGGAGTCCTGTACTTTCTTTAAAAAATCCTATAGGAAAAACAAGCAACACAAAGACACTGATAACACCATGTAACAATTTTCAAAAAATGTTTGTTCCCAGTTGTTAAGTGTGTTTTCCTGATTGTTTGTACCCTAAATGAATAGAAAAAAGTTATTATTCCCTGTAAACTTTGCTTTTGTGGTCAGCACAATGATATTTTTGAAATTGATCTATTTTTAAGGATATTCGCCATATTTCAAGATACTTAAGAAGCTTCTGGAATTGTGAGAACTATCAAGAAGTTTCTAGAACTGTCCAGAAGTTTCTAGAACTTTCTGGGACTGTACAGAATTGTAGGTAGCTGTATAACTACAGTTCTATAGGGCCACTATAGCCCTTCCTGAGAGACGGAGAGACATGATCTAACTGATTGGGATTGCATAGTAAGTGGGCAACAGCCATCACAGACAAAGGGGAACTGACCTAGACAGGCAGGTGTGAATTCATTCTCTATTCAGATTCTGATAAGGACAGTGTTCACACTTCACCCCACAGCCATTACAGGAGGAGCTTAGGAAGGACCACTACTTTCAAATGTATATATTGTGTGTTACTCTGCTACCGGGTGATCAGTCCTGCTCTGCTGAATCCTGAGTACACTCTTGTACTTTCATACTGCATGGAATAAAGATTGACCATTTTTTCGAGTTTGGAAGACATCCTTTTTCTTACAGTTAACACAACAGCAACTTAGTCAATGTAGACGGCATCAAAGAGGGTTGGCATACATCCACAGACGCATTTTGCTAGTATGTGGCCATTTATAAAGACAAGAGCGAACAAGTACTCTGTGGAAGCATTCTGCTAGATGTGTGAGGCCTACAAAGCATACTTCGGCATGCCTGTTGGTGACCTGTTTCTATAATAAAAAATTATAATTTTCGTTGCCGTGGACACAAAAGCGAAGTTTATGATGAATGTAAGCAATTTTTAATTTGTTTTAGACATAAGCAATTGGAATATAACATTAAAAAGCTGGGAACAAAACTTGTGTTACATAGTGAAATCTATGCTTCCTTAGTTAGGCTCTGTGAGACAATTATGTCAGGACAAAGTAGGTTTTCAGCATGGAGTCAAGAAAAAAGTTGGTGGGTAGGTTCTCTCACATCTAAAGACAAGTTCCAGAATAGTCACAGACTTTGAATTTGAAAAGGCTGGAGATCTTGTTTGAGGCATGGTCACTGTAACTAGATTATTTTTTAAATTATTTCAAACCTTTGGTAAAAAAAACACCTAAAAATAATCAATCAGTAAATAAAACAGCATAATCAGGCTGCAAAATAAACAAAGGAAATTTGTAATTTGGTGACATTATTGACACAGTGATACCCACACTCTACAATGATACCAAAACCAAAGTCAGCAAATCACTGTGTTAAAAAAAAAAAAAAAGATTCATCGACTCTTGATGATGATCGTATCATCATGATTGTATCACAGCCCTCTGAATTGTAATCGCATCAGATCTTGAAGTGCATAGCGATTCCCACCCCTAATGTGAATAAACATATTAAAAAATTACTGTCTGTTTACTGTAACAAGATTAGTCCTAATCCTAGATTTCAAAACACATTTTTAATGTTGAATCACCACGCAAGATCAGGCTCACTCATGTCCTGTGAAATGTAAAGTTACTAAAGGAATAGTCAGAGTTTTGTATATGTTGGGTAATACTAATAGTTCTAAAATGTAAGACTGCAGACAAATACAGTATAGTGCACAGTGTTTCAAAAAGTCAATACAACTGTCATGTCAGCCAGAAGTCTAAAGACCTTCTACAGGTGCGTCACTGAAAGTATTCTCACCAGCTCCATCCCAGTCTGGTTTGGAAACTGCTCCACCCATCACCACAAGTGTCTGCAGCATTTTGTCAGAACAACCCAGACAAGCTCAACAATAGCCCTTTCACCACTAGAGAACAGTTATCACTATAGGAGTGTCCACAAAATCATTAAGGACAAAACCCACCCTCAACACAACCATTTCTCCCATCTGTCAGATGACACAGGAGTGTGAAATCAAGGACCACCAGATTACGGAGCAGTTTCTACCTCCTGAAGCCATTAGAACTCTAAACACCTTGCACCCAACGACCCTCCCTTCAACCACCATATCACTTCAGACTCATACTATACATAATATGCTATCACTATGACAGATTCTGTCAGAGAATCTGTCAATGGAATAGGATATATATATATATATATGTAATTTTTCTTTTTTCTTTACTTACAACCCCAAATTAGAAAAAGTTGGGACAGTGTGGCAAATGCACTTAAAAATACAGCGTGACATTAATTTACTTTTACGGTGATTTCATTGCAGACAGCATGAAACCAAGATATACAGTGGGGCAAAAAAGTATTTAGTCAGCCACTGAATGTGCAAGTTCTGTAATTTTCATCATAAGTACACTTCAACTATGACAAACAAAATCAGAAAAAAAAATCCAGTAAATAACATTGTAGGATTTTTAAAGAATTGAAGTGTAAATTATGGTGGAAAATAAGTATTTGGTCAATACATTTGGTATACATTTGGTCCAACTCAATACTTTGTAACATAACCTTTGTTGGCAATGACAGAAGTCAAACATTTCCTGTAAGTATTCACCAGGTTTGCACACACCGTAGCTGGTATTTTGGCCCATTCCTCCATGCAGATCTCCTCTAGAGCAGTGATGTTTTGGGGCAACACAGACTTTCAACTCTCTCCACAAATTTTCTATGGGGTTGAGGTCTGGAGACTGGCTGGGCCACTCCAGGACCTTGAAATGCTTTTTACGGAGCCACTCCTTTGTTGCCCAAGCAGTGTGTTTGGGATCATTGTCATGCTGGAAGACCCAGCCACGTTCCATCTTCAATGCTCTCACTGATGGAAGGAGGTTTTGGCTTAAAATCTCACGATACATTGCCCAGTTAATTCTTTCTTTAACATGGATCAGTCGTCCTGTCCCCTCTGCAGAAAAACAGCCCCAAAGCATGATGTTTCCAGCCCCATGCTTCACAGTAGGTATGGTGTTCTTGGGATGCGACTCAGCATCCTTTTTCTCCAGTTGAGTTTTTACCAAAAATTCTATCTGACGACATGATATTCTCCCAATCTTCTTCTGGATCATCCATATGTTCTCTGGCAAACTTCAGACAGGCCTGGACATGTACTGGCTTAAGCAGAGGGACACGCCTGGCACTGCAGGATCTGAGTCTCTTTTGGCGTAGTGTGCTACTGATGGTAGCCTTGTTACTTTGGTTCCAGCTCTCTGCAGGTCATTCATCAGGTCCCTCCGTGTAGCTCTGGGATTTTTGCTCACCGTTCTCATGATCATTTTGACCCCACGGATGAGATCTTGCTTGGAGCTTCAGATCAAGGGAGATTATCAATGATCTTGTATGTCTTACAATTGCTCCAACAGTTGATTTATTCACACCAATCTGCTTTCCTATTGTAGATTCACTCTTCCCAGCCTGGTACAGGTCTACAATTTTCTTCCTGGTGTCCTTCGACAGCTCTTTGGTCTTGAGTTTGGAGTCTGACTGTTTGAGGCTGTGAACAGGTGTCTTTTATACAGATAACGAGGTCAAACAGGTGCCATTAATACAGGTAACAAGTGGAGGACAGAAGAGCTTCTTAAAGAAGAAGTTACAGGTCTGTGAGAGCCAGAAATCTTGCTTTTTTTTGTATTGAGTTGGACCAAATTTATTGACCAAATACTTATTTTCCACCATGATTCACAATTAAATATTTTAAAAATCCTACAATGTGATTTTCTGGATTTTTTTTCTCCTTATTCATTCTCTCATAATTGAAGTGTACCTATGACCACTCTCATCTTTCTAAGTAGGACAACTTGCACATTCAGTGGCTGACTAAATACTTTTTTGCCCCACTGTATATCTGAAAATTAATGAAATGTTTAAAAGCAATGTTGCATATTTCTCTCTCTGCAGTGCATTATAGCATTAATCTGAAATCTGGAAGAATTTCAGTGTATAAAGGGCAAAGGCTCAAGCCTAAACTGAAGACCTGTGATCTCTGGTCCCTCAGATGGCACTGCATCAAGAACCATCATTCATCAATAGCTCATATAACCACACGGGCAAGGGATTACTTTTGCAAACATTTGTGAAGCAGTACAAAACAGAGTTACATTCCCAAATGCCACTTAAAACTTTACTCTGCAAATACAGGCCAGATGTTAACCATGTCCAGAAGTGATTCTCTGGGATCGGAAGCATCTGGGATGGACCATCGCACAGTGGAAATGTGGAGCGGAATGGTAGCTCGGTGGGTAGCTCTGTCCTGGGTTTGATCCCAGGTTGAGCAGTCTGGGTCCTTTCTGTGTGGAGTCTGCATGTCATCCTCGTGTCTGTTTGGGTTTACTCCGGATGCTCCGGTTTCCTCCCACAGTCCAAATACATACATTTGATTAACTGATTACAATAAAATTTGCCGCGATCTGAGTGTGTATATATATGACTAGCTTCGATGTAATCTTGTGTTGATGTAACCTTGTGTCTGTCGTTAAATATAGCCATTGATGCTGCAGAGCCATGTTAAACAAACTAACCACACAAACAAACAAACAAACAGTGGAAATGTGTATTGTCGTCTGACGAGTTAGTATTTCAGAACCTTTTTTTTAAGAAATGGATGCCATGTGATCCAAACCACAGACGAAAAAGACCATCCAGATTGTCAAAAAGCCAGGGTCTTTAATGGTTACAGTGGTGCTTGAAAGTTTGTGAACCCTTTAGAATTTTCTATATTTCTGCATAAATATGACCTAAAACATCAGATTTTCACACAAGTCCTAAATATATATCAAGAGAACCCAGTTAAACAAAAGAGACAAAAATATTATACTTCATTTTTTTTACTGAAGAAAATTATCCAATATTACATATTAGTGAGTTGCAAAAGTATGTGAACCTTGACTTTCGGTATCTGGTGCGACCCCCCTGTGTAGCAATAACTGCAACTAAACGTTTCCTGTAACTGTTGATCAGTCCTGCACATCGGGCTGGAGGAATTTTAGCCCATTCCTCTCTACAGATCAGCTTCAACTCTGGGATATTGGTGGGTTTCCTCACATTAACTGTTCGCTTCAGGTCCTTCCACAACATTTCGATTGGATTAAGGTCAGGGCTTTGACTTGGCCATTCCAAAACATTAACTTTATTCTTCTTTAACCATTCCTTGGTAGAACAACTTGTGTGCTTAGGGTTGTTGTCTTCCTGCATGACCCACCTTCTCTTGAGATTCAGTTCATGGACACATTTTCCTTTAGAATTCTCTGATATAATTCAGAATTCATTGTTCCATCAATGATGGCAAGCTGTCCTGGTCCAGATGCAGCAAAACAGGCATAACCCATGACACTACCACCACCACCACGTTTCACAGAGGGGATAAGGTTCTTATGCTGGAATGCAGTGTTTCCCTTCTTCAAACATAGCGGCTTTTTTAAAAATCAAAATGTTATATTTTGATCTCATCCATCCACAAAACATTCTTCCAATAGCTTTCTGGCTTGTCCACGTGATCTTTAGCAAACTGCAGATGAGCAGCAATGTTCTTCTTGGAGAGCAGTGGCTTTCTCCTTGTGACCCTGCCATGCACACCATTGTTGTTCAGTGTTCTTCTGATGGTGGACTCATGAACATTAACATTAGCCAATGTGAGAGAGGCCTTCAGTTGCTTAGAAGTTACCCTGGAGTCCTTTGTGACCTCGCCAGCTATTACACACCTTGCTCTTGAAGTAATCTTTGTTGGTCAACCACTCCTGGGGAGTGTAACAATGGTCTTGAATTTCTTCCATTTGTACACAATCTGTCTGACTGTGGATTGGTGGAGTCCAAACTTTTTATAGATGGTTTTGTAACCTTTTACAGCATGATGAGCTTCAACAACTCTTTTTCTGAGGTCCTCAGAAATCTCCTTTGTTTGTGCCATAATACACTTCCACAAACATGTGTTGTGAAGAGCAGAGTTTGACAGATCCATGTTCTTTAAATAAAACCGGGTGCCCACTCACACCTGATTGACATCCCACTGATTGAAAACACCTGACTTTAATTTCATCTACAAATTAACTGGTAATCCTAGAGGTTCACATACTTTGCCACTCGCTAATATGTAGTATTGGATCATTTTCCTCAATAAATAAATGACAAAGTGTAATATTTTTGTCTCATTTGTTTAAGTGGGTTCTCTTTACCTACTGTTAAGACTTGTGTGAAAATCAGATGATGTTTTAGGTCATATTTATGCAGAAATATAGAAAATTCTAAAGGGTAACAAACTTTCAAGCACAACTGTAATAGCACCACTTACCAACGAAGACAGATTCTCTCCTGTGAACTACTGATTTCAAATAAATTATCAAGGCATCACATTTGACTGTGTGCTTAAAACATTTAAACTAGTTATCAGAAAATATCATGAGGACATGTTCAACCTTTGTTTTCGCATAAATTGATTTACGAATTGTTTCTAGAAGAATTGTTTTCCTCTAATAAACATTTATAACTACTAAATTCCTGTTACGAGTTTGCCTAGACAGAGAGGCGGGCGAACTGGTGGCAAAACCAACAAAAGGTGGTATGTGAAGGACCCAAGGGCAGGAAGCTCCCAATATCTAGAGGGAGGGTCATGCGAACACACACGCCCCCCCACCAGGGAAGAAAGGACTCATGCGGCGCCTGAATACGATTTCAGACTGCGCCACATGGCCACAACAGACGAGGGAAGGGAATGAGACAATGAAAGGAAAACCCCAAATGGTACCAAGCTTGGCGATCATAGGGGAAAAAATAAACCCATTAAAGCGACGGACGCATACAGTTGTTTGTGCATGCACTGAACAGAACGGAGGCGCTCGCTGACCGATCTAGGTTCGGCAGAGATCGGCATCCAAAGTGCGTGATGAGCGTACGTGCGCAGAGCGAAGGATACGCACGCCAGGTGGAGAGAGATGGGGATCAGTTTCACTGAAACAAAACAGCAGAATCGGGGCAATAAATCAGGGCTGATTGTTGCGTGGGGGAAAAGCCCAACGGGCCGGGCATGCTGGGGAGAGGACGCAACAGGGAGGCAGAGGCTTTGCGGGCTGTAATGGCATCCGTAAAAGGAATAGCTCATGACAAGTGAATAGAGGACGGGAAGGGGGTGCGAGGAGTGTAAGTGGCAGAATAACGCTGTCCCTTTCCTAGATACTAAACCCTTCCATTTACCTCGAGCCTCTAAGCTCTACTATGGCTGGCCCTCTTTGCATGACTAGTCTACCAATTTCCCTAACTGGGCACGAGAAACGGGAACCACAATAGTATGGCATACAAGGCTAACAAGCATAGCAAAAGCTGAGAGTGGGCCGCCATCCAGCGCTTAGGGAACGCTCTTTATAGCCGAGCGGCAGCTGCATCTGGTAGGCCGATGCTACCCTCTAGTGTCGGGAACGCGCGTCCTAATAATTCCATGACATTAAACACTCACTTTAATATTCAGACATTATGAGCTTTGTAATTAGCACACTCCGTCAGAAATTATTTATCAGCCACGACAATTGCTAGCTAATCGCACTTTACCAATTCTCCTTCAAGGCACTGCCTTCATGGCAAAGCATTTCTGGGCATAGGAACTAAACAAAATTCAAGTGCCTTTAAAGGATGCAGCCCCTGAACTGGGACTCACCTATAGTATGTCTTTCCTTTTTTGGACCTCTTGAACTGACTGGTTTTGCCCTCCATCAACCCCTAGTTTTTAAACCCAGTACCGCTCTCACACTTGAGCCCAAAGCCCTACTGTTACCATAACATGCTCAGGCCCAATGCAGATAAAGCGTTGTAAAAGTAGTATCTGACAAGACAAAAAAATTGTACACTGACTAAAACAAAATCCTGATAGAAAAGTGGGATTGCTGCAAAAATCAGCATGCAGTTATGTTTCAGGCAGATATGTAAATGATTACAGGTGTGGTCTGATTTGACACTGAGTCTTGCCATAAGAGGGTGTAAAACACTGCCTACCATAATTATTTTATAGCCACACTATAGAAAGTCTCTCAGAGGCTACGTTTGGGTAGTGTACCTCATCAAGCACAAGTAGCTCCCATAGTTTCGTTGTCCACGATCCAGACAAAGGAGGTACCTTCACTACAAATGCCTGTCTCAGCCCAGACCATTTCCAGAGACTCAGCAGAAGGAAATTTGTTGTCACAGCACCCAGTACATGTCCTAGTCATTGTCCCATTCGTTTGCAGTTGTGTCTTAAACAAGACACTTTTACTGCTAAGGACTGGGACCATATTGTCTTATAATTGACTCCAGGTTCTGTTTTGGATCCGACAACGGTCGGGTATGAGGATGGAGGGCTCATGGTGAGAGCTTCAATCCTACTTTTGTTATGGAGTGACACACTGGCTGAATCCCATTTCAGGGGTTGCATCCTTCGAAGGATGCAATCTACGTGGTCTATGAACGTGTGTCCTTGGAAGGCTGCGTAGACCGTGGCCAAGGCCAAACCAAAATACTCTGCTTTGGATTTCCTGTTTGCGTCACAGAACCACTGTTCTCGCCCTCACTCTTCAGCGCTATTCCCACCTGCATCATATCACAAATCAGCTATAAGCTTTATAAAAATGGAGCCAGAATTTTTTTGTTTAGATTTTATGCTGTTTATGGTTTTTCAATTATTGGAGGAGGAGTTTGCACTTTTGCTTTTTAACATTTAGCTATTCGGGTTTAAAAATCCTTACATTTAAATAACGTATATTCTTCAGCCAAGTTCCCCTCGGGATATGTTAGGTCGCGAAGGATACATCCTTTGTTTTCAGGGAAAAGAAGGCCGCATTTGTCAGCTGCATACAAAGGACCCTTCGAAATGGGACAGCCTAGGCAAGCCGCTATGACGAAATCTTTCTTCAAATGCAGCCTCCGAAGGATGCATCCCCTGAAATGGGATTCAGCTACTGCCCCAACTGCTGATGTGATGATCTGTGGAGCCATTGCATATGACAGTCGGTCACCTGTAGTAGTAATTCAAGGGGCTCTAACAGAGCCATCCTGTCCAGAGACAGCACATTCTGCAGCCACGTGTGTTGCTTCTCATGGTAGGGCTTCCAATCAAGCATTTATGGGACCACCTGGGATGCCAGCTTCAGCCACCTACGAGTGCACAGGATCTACAGGCCTAGCTGCTGTTTTTTGGTCAATGAGTATATTTCCTTATTCTGATTTATATGTTGTTTTTATGAAGGAAAAAAAAATGTTTGTCTTAACAGAACATTCTTCTGTTTTGCCACTATAAATAATATTATACTAACAAAAATTGGCTGGGCCTTCAAAATAGCTGATTAATTCTGTAAATAGTGTCAGTACTTACAAAGCTGTGATATCAATCCAAAACCACTGGCATCTGTTGACATTAGAAACTGCATCCACACTTTGAAAAAGTTTATACAGTTATGCTGTTTGGTCAGTACCTGGTAATATGTGTCATAGATGTTCTGTAAGAGGCCTGTCAAAGGTGTCTCCATCAGTATCAGAAGAGTGAGCTTCCAAGAGAGACTGAACATCAAATACAGCATTCCCAATGTCTTAATCAGGGTTCGCAGAAGAACATTTAGATTTAGGGCTACAGCTTGGGCCATCAGAGTAATATCTTTGGACAGTCTGCATGTGATGTCACCTGTGAGAAAGATCCACAAAACTGTAAATGGAATAGCCCGAATGCAATTTTTGAAGCAGTACGAAGTTTCAGTTATCAACTTCTATTATATGTATTGACATAATGTGAAAGATTAAGTTACTATAATGTCAGTTTTTCAACAGGTCAAACGTTCTGAGGATGTTTTACTCCATAAATCATTGTTATTTCATCATCCCTATCTCAAAGTATCCCAAAGTGAGTATTTGACCAACCCAGGACCTGGGATGGGTCACTGTTACAGCTTTGCTGGATGATCCACTTTCAGTCTCCCTCCCTTAGGTACAGCCAATAAGGCCTGTGTCCTACCCATATGCAAACATAAAATGAATATGCCTGTTTAAAGGTGTACCTGTCTTTGTGGTCTCAAAGAAGCCAATTTCCTGTCTAACAAGGGAGCTGAATAGTTGGAGCCTCACTCTAGAAATGAATCTGCCAATAGCACACATGAAAAGTCCCCCTCGACAACCTGCACTGAAGGAACTGAAGACACATAGAAAACGATTGTATATTATTAATATACATGTTCATTTTAGCAATTCGGATTCAAACACAAGGCTTATCTGTAGGCTACTTCTAAAGCTAGTAATAGGTCTATATAGCCATTTTATTTACTACTGACCTTCCAAATGAGAACAACGTCATCAATACTATTGATGATCGAAAATCATCCCAGCGGTAGTCAGCGCGTAGGATGTCAATCAGCTTTCCTGTGTACAGTGGAATGAACATCTCACCTGAAAACAGAAGAACATTTTGTGAAGGCACCGATACATCATTCATATTATATTATGAATATTTATATTATATTATATTACTTACAAAGAACGGCTAAGGCTAAAAACAAAGATGCTCCTATCAAAAGAAAGTTGTCGGGTTTGTAGAAACGAAGGACTCTCATGAAGAGCACTCGCGCTTTCTGGTTCTGTTCTTTGGTGTTGCTTTCCCCATGAGAGTCTGGAAAGAGCACCTCCCAAAATAAGCATCCCAAAGCAGAAGCAACGCTGCCGACCAGCCACATATCAAACCTTGCTAGCGGATAGTTGCCAAACAGACCAAAGCGACCTGTTTCGTATACAGGATTAATAAAAGACTGAACTGCAGTCCATCGCTTTATCACTGGCCGTCTCGCGTCTTCATAAAAAAGTGATATTGAGCACAGCAATGCCCATCGCAGCACAGCCTCAGCCCACCGTCTCACCAGACTATCACTACTATTCAGATTATTAGGTTCAGATCTCAAGCGTGTACCTACGAAGTCCAGCGCCCACAAAACGATAAAATCCAAGCAAAGAGCAGAAACGCACACGCAAACTTTGGACATATTGTAAGCTGGCGCTGCTCTAAATCCGCTAAGACGGTCAAACAGCGTTTAAAGGATAAGCTCCAAAGCGTTTTGTCGGATGCAGTTTTTCGCGGCTGATCACTGCTGACCTAACCGTACTTGGACTAAATCTACACTGTAGATAGACTAGGGGTTTTATTAAGGCGAGTCCTGAAGGCGAGTTCCTTTCACTTTCATTTTCTTTCCAGAACAGTTGTGACAACAAGGGGTTTTCCGAAAAATTAAATAACAACGCACTGCATATCGGCAATACATGACTCTTAAAGTTGTCTTAAACATTAGACTTTATGTGTAAAAAAAGTACAAACATTGTAACCAGGTCCTATTTGGTCCAGTTGACCAAAATTTTTAAACCACGGAAATATTTTCACTTTTCAGTTTGCACGATGGAATGTAAAAACATATTCTATTCTATTCTATTCTATTCTATTCTATTCTATTCTATTATTTTTCATTGAGAAAGGATGTGTGAAACCTACTCATATCATATCTACCTAGCAACTGATGAGTCACACTTCAAGAATTAAAGAATTAACATTTTCTGTTTTGCGTGCCAATTCCTCATACACGGCCATGAAGACACTGGTTTTGAGCATAAATATTGTGTCTTTTATTAAACACCATTTAGGCCTTTATCAGTAGTCATTTCTTTCACAATAACTTTTTAGTAATTTAGACCTAACATCTAAATGTAATAAACTCTATTAAAAGACGATAAGTATCCAGTATACAAAAAGTTATAAAAATAACTCCAGTATTAGACATGGGTTAAATTCACTTCATATTGCGGCTTATGTGTGTGACTCAACCAGACGTCGAACGTAGTATAAGTAGGAAGTAGGAGACTGATAACGGCTCTCTTTCTATAGATTCCATGCTTTCCGAATAAAGTTAGGGAAGCACAGTCTTTGGAAGCGTTTCCGGCCCGGGAGAAAGTAGCGGCTGTCAACACGATGAGAAGCTTTTTGTAGTCGGACTTTTCGACCACGCTACGCGGAACATATCCACTTTTGATTACCCGATCAGCGTCCCCTGCTGGATTTGCGCCGCGCATGCTGATATCTCCCAATAGGGTACTCATGCAGGGTGGACCAGCTCCAAATAGGAGGGACTAAACTCCAAACAGGTTGGCTTTAAGTGGGGTTTGTCCTTTCTTAAAAGCGTTGTTATTGGTCAAATACAAATGTATGCAAAAAGATGGTCGTAAGGAAAAAATCTGGACGAAGTATAAAGTATTTTTTGTTGGTACTTTGCATTTGCTTTGCATTTTAACACGTGTGCATGTTCATTGTTTATTTTATTTTTTTTTGTATTTTCAATATCGGCGCACCTATGCGCCATTCGGTAAATGGCGGCAATGCAGCACATAGTAGGCTGCCAACCGCCAAAAGAAGAAGAAGAAGAAGAAGATCGGTGCAGAAGTTTTTTTTGTTTATCTTAACCTGCTTTTTAAGGTAAGTTAAGTCAGTACATCAAATGTGTAACTGTTATGGTCCCGTTTTGTTTTTGCTGGTTTCGCTCTTTTTTTTTTCTTCCCCCTGTTTATTTTTCTTTCATTTTTTTTTCCTCGTGCTTTTGTTTTGGTTGGCGGCGTGCGCGTGTTTGTGCGTGCACATCTGTCCCCAGTGGCACACCGGCTTCTGCACCCCCTCTGGCAGATCCCTTGGGGTCTCAAGCCACAGCCACCGCTTCTTCGGAACCACCAGCCATTCCCAGAAGCTTGGAACCCCCTCTGACTCACCCTGAGCCGTATGATGGTGAGCTTGATTGTTGCCAGTTGTTCCTCTTGCAGTATGACGTGGTCTTTTGGTTGCAGGCCTCGGTCTTTGCCACTGACACTGCCAGAGTTGGTTACCTCCTGGACCTCTTGAGGGGCAGGGCCCTGAGGTGGGCTGAGGCCATGCTGTCGAACAGCTCGCTGGAGGAGGTCTCGTACATCGATTTTCTCCGACAGTTTCAGGAGGTTTTTGACCACCCGAGCCATGGGGAGGCGTCGTCGAGCCGCCTCATCTGCCTTCGACAGGGCTCTCGGTCTGTCGCTGACTACACGGTGGAGTTCCGGTCGTTGCCGGCTGACGCCTCATGGAACAAAACTTCCTTGAGGTAGGTGTTTTGTTCCGGGTTGTCAGAGCGACTGAAGGATGAGCTTGCAGCCCGTGATGATCCACCCAGTCTGGACGTTTTGGTGGCGTTGGCCGTTCGCCTGGATCGGCGCTTCTGCGAGCGCAGCTGGGAGAAGTCCCAGCGTTCGGTCCAGGCGTCACCGTCTCCACGGACCAGGTCCACTGCAACGGCCGAGCCACCCACTCCTCCTCCACCCTCAGTCACGCCGGAGGAGCCAGAACCTATGCAATTGGGCAGAGCCAGTCTAACCCCCCAGGAACGGGATCGTCGCAAATGCTTCTATTGTGGAGTGGCTGGACACACTCTCTCCATGTGTTCCATCCGCCCAAAAGGGGCGACTCGTCGGTGAACCTGGGGGCCCTGACGAGTACCTCACCCAGCCCTTCAGTTTCTCAGCGACCATCTCTTCGGCTGCCTGCTACCTTGCATCTCACCAGCATCACGCACCCTCTAGAGGCCTTGGCGGACTCCGGGGTGGAGGTCAATCTGCTGGACCGTGACCTCGCCTTCCAACTCGGCATCCCCTTGGAGACGCTCCAGACCCCCAAGAGGGCTTATGCACTAGATGGCAAGCTTCTAGCCCGTATCACACATCAGACCCGTCCCTTGCTCCTGGTACTCTCTGGTAATCACCATGAACACATCACTTTTGCTATTGCTCCGGTGCTCCTCACACCAGTTGTTCTTGGCTTTCCATGGCTCAGATTGCACAATCCTATTATAGCCTGGCACCAAGGTAGAATCTCGAGCTGGAGCGAGAACTGTGCTTGCTGTCGGCTATCCCTCCCTCCATCGGCTCACCTGAGGTTTCTCGGTCACCTGAAGACATTGATCTGTCCCTAGTGCCCTCTGTTTATCATGACCTTCGCCAGGTATTCAACCAAGACCGTGCCTTGAGCCTGCCGCCCCACCTACCAGTCGCATACCACATACCACATACCACCTTTCTCGCATTGAAAGAGAGGCCATGGAGAACTATATTTCGCAGTCTCTGGCAGCAGGTCTCATCCGTCCATCCTCCTCTCCCCTCGGAGCCAGATTTTTTTTGTTGGTAAGAAGGATGGCTCTCTGAGACCTTGTATTGATTTTTGTGGACTCAATGCTGATTTATTTATATAGCGCTTTTTACAATGGAGCATTGTCTCAAAGCAACTTTACAAGTTTAGATTATCTACATTTTTTATATTTATTTATTTTTTATTTTTTATTTTATTTTTTTTATATTTATTTATTTTTTATTATCTACATTATATCTATATTTACAAGTTTATTGATTACAAAATACTTCTTATAACTTATAAAGCTCTACATGGCCTGGCCCCACATTATCTGAGTGAACTCTTAGAGTTTTACAATCCAACTCGTCTACTTCGTTTGCAGGGTGCAGGACTTCTTTTAGTTCCTAGAATTAAAAAAGTCACAGCAGGGGGAAAGGCTTTCTCATACATGGCCCCCAACTATGGAATAAACTTCCCACTTTCGTTCGAGAATCAGACACCCTCCAAAGTTTTAAGTCTAGGCTAAAGACATACTTATTTACGCAGGCTTTTGACTAGATTTAGACCAGGTTGCATGGTTTGGGTTGCTGAGGCCGGAGTCTGAAGTCATGTCTGGCCTGCCTGCCTTGTCCGCTTGCCGGGAGTGTCGGGTGGGCGGTCTGGCTGAACTAGGCTTGGGTCCTCGTGATCTTGACTCATGCAACCTTGCCTTAGAATAAGGGCAGAGGCTGGGGGTTCATAGTCATAAAAGAGTCTTATGGTGATCAGAGACGTTGGGTTGCTGTCTTCTGCCGCTCGTGGGGTTGCCAATGTCTCATGTGATCCCTCTTGGCTGTGTTTCCTTCCAGTTCTCCTCTTTCTAGCTTTCTAGCTATGCTGCTATAGCTAATGCTGCCGGGGTCTCATGCTACACTTGGCATCAGTGATTGACATGGCATCAGTGATTGTTAATAGACACTGTGCTCTTAATCAATAACTAATTACATTTTCTGTTTTCTCTCCGAGCTGTGTTCCGGCAGTTCCGGCCCCACACATGATGTACATCTGATGGAGCTCCACTGTGCATAATTCACATTTTATTCGACCATGACTCCATGACTTTAGTTTCGCTCTTAGATTTATCATCATACTCGGGCCACTTAATGTCGATGTGCCATACTTCACATTCTATTCGAACTTTGACTCCATGACTTTAGTTCGCTCTTAGATTTATCATCATACCCCGGCCACTTAATGTCGATGTGCATACTTCACATTCTATTCGAACTTTGACTCCATGACTTTAGTTCGCTCTTAGATTTATCATCTACGCCGCCCAAGGAGGTTGGGTCCCTTTTTGAGTCTTGGTCCTCCCAAGGTTTCTTCCTAGAACTAGGGAGTTTTTCCTTGCCACTGTCGCCCTAGGCTCGCTCAATTTGGGATTGGACGTAGTTATTAGGAGATAATCTAAACTTGTAAAGTTGCTTTGAGACAATGCTCCATTGTAAAAAGCGCTATATAAATAAATCTGACTTGACTTGACTTGAATGCAATCACCAAACATAACCGGTACCCTCTCCCCCTCCTGTCGTCGGGCTTTGACCTCCTCCAGGGGGATACTGTGTTTTCGAAGCTCGTTCTGCGGAATGCTTACCACCTCGTCTGCATTAAGAGTGGGGATGAGTGGAAGACGGGGTTTAACACTCCTCTGGGTCATTTTGAGTATTTGGTAATGCCGCTTGGTTTGACTAATGCACCAGCCGTTTTCCAAGCATTCATGAATGATGTCCTACGGGACTTTCTTAATCGCTTTGTCTTTGTTTATCTAGACGACATTTTGGTGTTTTCCCGGTCCGAGGAGGAGCACGTAAGGCACGTCTGGTTAGTACTCACCCGCCTGATGGAGAACA
The DNA here is from genome assembly GCA_025084515.1 of Ancistrus triradiatus. Taxonomy (NCBI): domain Eukaryota; kingdom Metazoa; phylum Chordata; class Actinopteri; order Siluriformes; family Loricariidae; genus Ancistrus; species Ancistrus triradiatus. Next base: position 47,090 of record JAJAGP010002948.1, read on the forward strand.
GGTTATTTGTGAAGGCCGAGAAATGTCTTTTCCATGCCTCGTCTGTCCCTTTCCTGGGATTTGACCCTTCCAAGATCCAGGCAGTGGCAGAGTGGCCTGTGCCCTCCGGACGGAAGGAGCTTCAAAGGTTTATCGGGTTTGCCAATTTTTACCGCAAATTTATTCGTGATTTCAGCAAGGTGGCGGCCCCCCTGACCAGACTCACTTCCACCAAGCAACCGTTCACCTGGACTGCTGAAGCCCAAGCAGCCTTCACACGTCTGAAACATTTGTTCACCTCTGCACCAGTGTTGGCCCAACCAGACCCTGACAAACAGTTCATCGTTGAGGTTGACATGTCAGACCTAGGGGCAGGTGCGGTACTGTCTCAACGGGGGGGCCCTGATAACAAACTGCATCCCTGTGCTTTTTCCTCCAGGCGCTTTTCGTCAGCAGAAAGGAATTATGATATGGGAAACCGGGAGCTTCTGGCTGTCAAGCTGGCGTCGGAGTGGAGACACTGGCTAGAGGGGGCCGAACAGCCATTCCTAGTCTGGACAGACCACAAGAACCTGGCATACATCCAAGGAGCCAGAAGATTAAACTCTCGCCAAGCCAGGTGGGCTCTGTTTTTTGCTCGATTTAATTTCACCATTACTTATCATCCTGGTTCCAGGAATGTGAAGACTGATGCCCTCTCACGCCAGTTCTCCCCAGACAATTCGGATGACTCTCCAGAACCGATCGTTTCCCCCGGATCGCCTGGTGGCTGGGTTAACGTGGGAGATTGAGCGCACTGTCCGGGAAGCACAGGAGGTGGAACCAGATCCTGGGGGTGGACCCCCGGACTGACTATTTGTGCCTGCCCCGGCCAGAACGGCTGTTCTCCAGTGGGGGCACGAGTCGAAATTTGCTGGCCACCCGGGAAGCCACCGGACCCTTGCCTTGTTGAAAGGGTAGGTGGATTTTGTAACTGGGCTCCCCATCTCCGAAGGTAACTCCATCATCCTCACGGTGGTCGACGGCTTTTCAAAGGCTGTGCGGCTCGTACCCTTACCTAAACTCCCCTCGGCTATGGAGACTGCGAGGGTCCTATTTGATTGGGTTTTCAAGATCCATGGGATCCCTGTGGAGATTGTTTTGGACCGTGGACCGCAGTTCACGTCCCAAGTATGGAAGGCTTTCTGTCTGACGATAGGGGCCCAGCCCAGCCTCACCTCCGAGTTCCACCCCCAGTCCAACGGTCAGGTCGAAAGAGCAAACCAGGAGATTGAGGCCACTCTACGCTGCCTGTCCGCCCAGAACCCCGCATCTTGGAGCCAGCACCTTGGATGGGTGGAATACGCCCACAATACCTTGCCGAGTTCTGCTTCGGGGGTGTCTCCTTTTGAAGCCTCCTTGGGCTATTTGCCGTCCCTGGCGCCCAACCTGGAACACGCAGAGGCGGTATCTTCCGTGCATCACCATGTACGGAGGTGTCAATTGGCCTGGGAGGTCACACGGACGGCCCTCCTGAAGAGCCGAGACACTGCCCAGCACTCCGCTAACCGCCGGCGGAGGCCCAGCCCTGAGTACTCTCGGCCGGCTGACAGATGGTCTGGCTCTCGGCGAAGGACATCCCTTTGAAAGTCGAGTCCTAGAAGCTGGCGCCGAGGTATGTTGGCCCTTTTCCTATCATCAAACTTATTAACCTTTCTACTGTTCGTTTGAAACTCCCTCGTCATATGCGTATCCACCCTGCGTTCCACGTTTCCCAGATCAAATCGGTAGCTTCCTCGGGCCTGAGCCCTCCGTCCAGACCCCCGCCACCCGCCCGGGTCATCGGCGGGCACGAGACCTTCACTGTCCGTTGACTGCTGAAGGCTCGTCGCCACGGTCGGGGGTTTCAACACCTGGTGGATTGGGAGGGTTACGGGCCCAAGGAGCGCTGCTGGGTTCCCGCTTAATTTATTTTTGATAAATCTCTTATTCGTGAGTTTCTCAAACGTAACCTAGAGGCGTTCTTTTTTTTTTCCTCCCCGCTGTTTATTTTTCTTTCATTTTCTTTCCTCATGCTTTTGTTTTGATTGGCGGCGTGCGCGTGTTTGTGCTTCCCCGCAGATCCATTGGCTGCTTCTATCTACGTCTCCACTCCTGGTCCACCTTGCACACCGGAATCTTGTTCCCTGTTCATCATCGTCCTCTATAAAGCTTCAGATCAAGCAGCCGTGGATCGCCAGATCGTACTCTCTCGTACCCGGTATCTAGCCTGTCTTTTTATTTATCCTCGATCTGGTGTTCAGTCCTGTTAAGCCCTGCTCAAGTTTTCAGCCTAGTTGCCTGTTAGTCACTAGCGTAGCCTAGCCTGTTATCCTAGCCTGTATCCTAGCCTTTTGCTATGCTAGCCTCTTAGTTTCCCTTAGTTTCCAGCTCACGTTCGTTCTGGTCTACTCCGTATCCATGCCTAGTTATATCTGCCTCTTTCAGTGTCAGCCCTGTGTTTTCGGCTCTCATGCCAGGTTTGATTTACCCACTTATGTTTTTGTTTCTCCTTCCCCAGTGTTCTGCCTGGCCTCATCGTCTGCTCATACAGCCATCTCCCGTCCTGCCTGGTTGGTCCATCTCTCTCCAGTTCCTCGCCAGCATTCTTTGGGAAGACTTGCCTTGCACCGCCGCCGTCCTCCTCTTCGTTCAGTCCCGCGCCAGTCTTCTTGAACTCTGGATTACTTAGTATCAGTTTATTTTGGTTATCTGTTTCTCTTGCCATTACTCGCGTACCTCGTTTTTGTTATTTAACCCTCCTGTTATGTTATGGGTCAAATTGACCCGTTTTAAAGTTTGAAGACCTAGAAAAAATAGTTAAAAGTTTTTTTCAGTATGAAACTTTTTCTGCTTGCCTTAATTAGTGTAATCAACATAAAATATGAAAATGGTTCATCTCACATTTTTGTAACCACCCCCTGCATGTTTATATCACATAGATACTGTTCGGGTCAAATTGACCCAGCAGTCAAACTGGAGGTAAAAGGGTGTCAGAAATGTCAGAGTATTTCTTTCTTTGCAACTGAGAGACATAATTCAGCCCAAATCTCACACTTACAAACACAAACACACACACACACACACACACACACACAGGTGCATAGATGCAGATGTTATGACTTTTCACTGGAACCATTTATGTTCTCGCCGGAAAACTAAAACTTCATTGGACATTGAACAGGGAAGGGACAAAACATATAAAAGATTCTCTGCATGGGAGTCCTACCAACATTACACTCTATCAGGCAGACCTTTACAACAGAATATCAGTCCAGGAGGCTCTGGAAGTCATCATTGATCATGAGGTGAAATAGAGGAGGTTGTGTCTGAAGATGAAGACTATCTTGAGCTAAATTCTGATTCTTCTGATTCTGATTTTTAACCAGATGAGGGAATTGCTATTCCTATTCCACCAAGCAAGACATTCATGTAAAAAAATGGTGAAATACAGTGGTCTTCATCCTCAAATATGATCAGGCAAAACTGTCTGCAGAAAACATAATAAAGACAGTGCCATGGCCCACTAGGATGGAGTCGTGTGACTGACATCAAGTCAGCTTTTGAGCTGGTCATGCCAGATTCAGTACAGAAAATCATTCTGGAAATGACTAATCTAGAAGGGAGGAGTTATTGGGGAGAAATGGAAGGAGCTGGACAAAACACATTTAGATGCGTATTCGGGACTCCTCATCCAATGACTGCGCGCTGGCCTTTGGCCATCTTTTATAACATGATAGACGTATCGACCTACAATGCATTTGTCATCTGGACTGAGATCTTTCCTGACTGGAATGTGTCAAGCTGTACAAGAGGCACATCTTTTGAGGAGCTGCAGAAGGTGCTTTTGACAGCACACATCCAACAGAGGCAGCACCTGCCAAGGACCCCAGCCACTGCAGCCACGGTGAGGGAGATCCAGGAGAGGACTGCACCAAGTACTACACCAGTGCGTGAGGTAAGTAAGTAAGTCAGTGTGTGTGTGTACGTTTGTGTATGTGTATGAGAGTGTGTTGTGTGTGTCTTCGTATCAGCAAAAAGACACCATTGTAAAGTAACAACTTTTGTGGTCCTTTTGTTTTTAGGTTGCTGGTGAGGGAAAAAGAAAGGAAGAGGTGCCAGGACTGCAGGCTATCTGACGATGTCAAGACAAGCCTGACCTGTGCGAAATGTGCAAAATTCATTTGCACAAAGCACAGTGTGATGACATGTCACTCGTGTGCTGTGTAGATGTACACACACACACACGTTCATATTGCTTGTTTGTTGTATTGCTGTATTGTATTGCGATTTTGTTCATTTCTGATTCAGTGTATGTATCTACAACAAAATTGCAATGTTATGTTTCAATGTTATGTAAAACTATTGAGTTTTATATGTTGCCTTTCAAAAGTAATAAAGTAGTGAAACATTAAAAAAAAAGTTTGAACATGTCTTTTTTTAAAATGAAAAAACGAATGAATTATCCTAATTGAACTATTACCTCTTAGAGGTAAAAAACACAATTCCACTAAATATTGATAGAATAATTCATAATGGAGTTAAAGAAATATTCACACTGCTTGTTTTGATTTTTTTGGTTTTTTGGTTTTTTGACCCGGGAACATTATTGTTGTTCCTGACAAATGACCATAACAGGAGGGTTAAATAAACTCCAGTTTATTATACCTCGTGGTTGTCTGTCTGTGATCTGCACCTTGGGTTCCAAAAACTTTGTTTGGGGTGAAAATTATATTTTCACCATAACAGTAACGTGAATTACAGATTAAAAAATGACTAAAACGCACGGTGCTAATGTTTGTTAAAGTTAAGCGCTAATGCCACAGTTTACTAACGTTCCGAAAAATCCCACAATCCCTTGCGTAGGTTACGCCACGTTCCCATTCCTTATAAGAGAATGGGAACGTGACATATGGGAACGTGACGTCAGCTACGCAAGGGGATTGTGGGATTTTAGGATGTGGAGGCTGCCTTAGATACGTAAGCGAGAGTATTTTGTAGGCATTGCAGTGGTGTTATCCTGCTTCAAAACACGGTGAAATGTTAATGTTTGCTGCATTATCGTTCAACGTGTAAAACATATTTCAAATGGAGTGAGATTTTTCAGCTTTCCAGCTTGGAAGCAAAAAAAATGGAATTCATGTCATCGGGATAAAGTGGTATCGCATAGTAGAAAAGCAGGTGTAAAACAAACAGACATCACCGTCAACAAAATTTCAAAACACACATTTGCGTTTTCACGGCATTTTCAGACGAGTAAGTTTTATATATATATATAAATAATGTAAATGTATATAAATATTATTTTTTATATTTATTTCAGGGAAACCAGTCTATGAAATCCTGCAGTGTCATCCTGACTGGGTACCATCATTACACACAGAAATCAAAGCGACGCATATTGAGAACAAAAACACCAGAAACTCGAAAAGAGAACACCACCACACCTGTAACCCAACAGGATTTAGCTGGCCAGAGATCAGAGATGGATGAAGCAGCATCACCAAATGTAGCTTCACAGAGGTCAGAGGTTGAGAAAGCTACCAGCTGGATGCAAAAGATGTTGAGGAGACACGGCAGAGAGCACACCTTAGGGTCCATGTGGAGAGAGAGCTTGGATGTGTTCGCAACAAATACAACATACTAAGGGGGACCATTCCAGTGAGCATGGTGCTCCTATGTGAAGGCGAGGACATGACTTTCCTTAACAAGCTGGCGGCTGTGTGCTGTGCCAAGACTAACAAGTGTTGTTATGAAACCATGAACCATGTTATCGGAATATGAAATGTATTTGTTGTATTAACAGAATTATTACAAAAGATGGAAGACTAGTTCAATTCTGAGTCTCTTTATTTTTGTAATACTTAGTGTTACACTGTAGAAAATGTGCAAAATTCACAGTTTCACAATTAACTGAACTGCCAGTACAACAGGTGTAACATACAAATTGCAATCAAAAATATTCATAAATTGTTACGGGGGGCCTGGGGGCACACCGAAAAGAAAGGGGATAACGGACCCAAGGGGCTTCACACAAAAGAGCGGGAAAAAAGGGTGGAGACCCGGTAAAAGAGCAGAAAGTAAGGGAAGGAACTAGGGGGGTAAACCCCAGGTGCGTGTGTGAGCTGCTGAAGACAGCCAGCAACGGGATTCGATACCAGAGTCACAGTCTCCGGGGGCAGGGATGTTACCACTGCGCCACGGATCCTGTGAATAGAACACGAACAGAAATGGCTATAAACCCACGGGCAAACGAAGGAGTCGCTTTCACCTGTTAAGGCTCTATCTCGAGCGAGAAGGGGAGAAGGAGCACGATCAGTGCTCTGAGTGTGAATGAGCAGGAAGAGCGCTATGTGTGTGCGTGGGAACAGTGCTCTGCATGTGTGGCAGAAGCGCTGCATGTGTGTTGCTGGAGGGCTATGTGTGTGCGTAGGAACAGCGCTCTGCATGTGTGGCAGAAGCGCTGTGTCTGTGTGTGGCTGGAGCGCTACGTGTGTGCGTGAGCTCGGAGCGACCGACTGCGCATGTGCAGGGGGTTTCTCAGGCCAAGCGTGGCCAGCGCGAGCAGCGCGTCTCTCGAACGCGAAATAGAAGCAATATAACCCAGGGGGAGAAAGGAAATACTCGTCTCTCGCCACCCCGGGATACACTGAGTGTAGGATGATGCCGGGGACTAACCGACACGGGAACGGAGCTACCAGCGTCTACAACAGAGACGGCCGAAGCGAGCAAAGGCCGCGGGCGCCTCGGGAAGCGGAAAGAGGGAGGTTAGTGGCGTTACCGAACTTTCCCTAACCTAACCAAACTACAGCCCTGACGGTTACCTCAAGTCTTTTGACTTTACGGAATCCCGCCTCCTTTACGAGACGGGGCCACCACTGTCCTTATTCGGCAATGCCGGAGGGTAACGCCGTACAATAAACTCTGAGAAGCGACGTACACAAGCAGATAGGGACACTCTCTTTATAGGGGGTTGGCCGCAGCGTTTAGCGGCCCCGCAGCGGCCCCTGGCGGCAGGAATGTGCCCTCTGATATAAATGAACAAAAGCTGAACTTAAAACATGTTGCACTGAAAAGTTCACAGTATCAGTGTAGTAAAAATAAAACAGGTAACAGACTTTTTTCTCCCTCCACTGAGGCACTTTTGTAGCATAATTCTGCATGGACCATATTTAGACTAGCGGGTATTATTCAGTAGGTTGGAATATCAGTGACTATCTTGGTCCCCCATAATCACACTGCTGCTTCAGTTTTCAACAGGAGAGCGCCAACGTGTGCAAGACCCTGCTGTGCCAGCCATGCATGTTCAGTGTGCACACTCCACATGTAAAGTGGAGCTGAGCATCACACATGGTTTGAGTGCAGGTTCATTGAGGCGCTGAGAGTGCAACACCTAAAAATAAAGATAATTGAAATAAGTATAACTGGAATAAAAAGAAATAGGTGTAATAGTATAATAGTAAATATAATAATTATAAATTTAGTATTTACAGTGGTGCTTTAAAGTTTGTGAACCCTTTAGAATTTTCTATATTTCTGTATAAATATGACCTAAAACATCTTCACATTTTCACACAAGCTCTAAAAGTAGATAAAGAGAACCCAGTTAAACAGATGAGACAAAAATGTTATACTTGGTCATTTATTTATTAAGGAAAATGATCCAATATTACATACTAGCGAGTGGCAAAAGTATGTGAACCTCTAGGATTAGCAGTTAATTTGTAGATGTAATTGAAGTCAGGTGTTTTCAATCAATGGGATGACAATCAGGAATGAGTGGGCACCCTGCTTTATTTAAAGAACATGGATCTATCAAAGCAACAGTAATTAGACAGACAGGTATAAAGGTACTGGGTGTGTCTTCTGGACAGGCAAAGGATGAAAAAGAAACCTGGTGGTGGAATGAGGAAGTGCAGGAGGTTATTCAGAGAAAGAGGTCAGCGAAGAAGAAATGGGACAGGGAGAGGACTAAAGAGAGTAGTCAGGAGTACAAGGAGATGCGGCACAGGGCAAAGACGGAGGTAGCAAACGCCAAGCAGAAGGCCTACGATGAGTTTTATGAAAGGTTAGACAGTAGGGAAGGAGAGAAGGAGTTGTATCTGCTGGCGAGACAGAGAGATAGAGCTAGAAAGGATGTGCAGCATGTCAGGGTGATCAAGGATAGAAATGGAAATGTACTGACAGGTGAGGAGAGGGTGAGGGAAAGGTGGAAAAAGTATTTTGAGGAGTTGATGAATGTAGAAAATGAAAGGCAAAGAAGGTTGGATGGCTTAGAAAGTGTGGAACAGGATGTAGCAAAGATCAGCAAGAACGAAGTGAGGAAAGCTTTGAAAAGGATGAAGAACGGAAAGGCAGTAGGACCTGATGACATACCGGTTGAGATGTGGAAAGTCTAGGAAAGCTGGGAGTGGCGTTTTTGACTAGATTATTCAATGGAATTCTGGTGAATGAGAGTATGCCAGAGGAATGGAGGAAAAGTATACTTGTACCGATTTTCAAGCAGAAGGGTGATGTACAGAGTTGTGGCTCTTACAGGGGCATAAAGTTGATGAGCCACACAATGAAAGATTTGGGAGAGAGTTTGTGGAAGCTAGGCTCAGACACAGGAGGTCGCAGTGTGTGAACAAACAGTATAGTTTCATGCCAAGGAAGAGAGCACCATGGATGCAATTTTTGCTTTGAGACTGCTGATGGAGAAGTACAGTCGTATGAAAAAAGTTGGGCACCCCTGATAATTTTCATGATTTTAGTTTATAAATCATTGGTTGTTCAGATCAGCAACTTGAGTTAAATATATCATATAGCAGATGAACACAGTGATATTTGAGAAGTGAAATGAAGTGTATAGGATTTACAGAAAGTGTGCAGTAATTATTCAAACAAAATTAGGCAGGTGCATAAATTTGGGCACCCCAGCAGAAAAATTACATCAATATTTAGTAGATCCTCATTTTGTAGAAATAACAGCCGCTAAACGCTTCCTACAGCTTCCAGTCTGGATTCTGGTTGAAGGTGCTTTGGACCATTCTTCTTTAGAAACATCTCCAGTTCAGTCATCTTTGATGGTTTCCAAGCATGGACAGCCCACATTTTCAGTAATATTCATGTCTGGGGACTGAGATGGCCATTCCAGAACGTTGTACTGGTTCCTCTGCATGAATGCCTTAGTAGATTATGAGCAGGGTTTGGGGTCGTTGGCCTCGGTGCAACTTTGTCACTGATTCTTGAACATTGTTCTTAAGAATCTGGAGATATTAACTGGAATCCATGCGACCCTCAATTTTAACAAGATTCCTAGTACCTGCACTGGCCACACAGTCCCGCGGGCATTATGGAACCGCCACCAAATTTTACTGTGGGTAGCAAGTGTTTGTTTGGGATGCTGTGTTGTTTTTTTCCGCTCCTTGTTATGTCCAAAATAACTCAATTTAGTTTCATCAGTGCACAGCACTTTATTCCAAAATGAAGCTGGATTGTCCAAATGTGCTTGTAGCACACCTCAAGTGACTCTGTTTGTGGCGTGTCTGCAGAAAAGGCTTCTTCTGCATTACTCTCCCATACAGCCTCTCCTTGTGCAAAGTGCGCTGTATAGTTGAACGATGAACAGTGACACCATCTGGAGCAAGATGAGGGTTTGTAGGTCTTTGGAGGTGGGTCTGTGGCTTGACTATGGACTGTTCTCACCATCCTTCGTCTCTGCCTATCTGAGATTTTTCTTGGTCTGCCACTTCGGGAGTTCCTTAACTAGAACTGTGCCTGTGGTCTTCCATTGCCTCACTATGATACTCACAGTGGAAACTGACAGCTGAAATCTCTGAGAGAGCTTTTTTTTTCTTCTTTCCCTGAACCATGATGTTGAACAACCTTTGTTTTCAGGCCATTTGAGAGTTGTTTTTGAGGCTCCCATCTTGCCACTATTCAGAGAAGATGCAAAGAGGAGAAAAACTTCCAATTGACCACCTTAACACTTTCTCATAGTTGGATTCACTTGTGTATGTAGATCAACGGTCAATGAGCTTACAAAACAAATTTTGTGTTCCAATAATTAGTGCTAAAGGTATTCAAATGACAAGGGTGCCCAAATTTATGCACCTGCCTAATTTTGTTTGAATAATTACTGCACACTTTCTGTAAAACCTATAAACTTAATTTCACTTCTCAAATATCACGGTGTTCATCTGCTATATGATATATTTACCTGAAATTGCTGAGCTGGACAACCAATGATTTATAAAGAAAAATCATGAAAATTATCAGGGGTGCCAAAACTTTTTCATACGACTGTATAGAGAAGGTCAGAAAAAGCTACACTGCGTCTTTGTGGATTTAGAGAAAGCTTATGACAGGGTGCCAAGGGAGGAACTGTGGTGGTGTATGAGGAAGTCTCGAGTGGCTGAAAAGTACGTTAGATTAGTGCAGTGACAGATAGCTTCAAGGTAGAGGTTTGACTGCATCAAGGATCGGCCCTGAGTCCCTTCTTATTTGCTCTGGTGATGGACAGACTAACAGACAAGGTCAGACAGAAATCGCCGTGGACTATGATGTTTGGAGACGATTTTGTGATCTGTATAGACAACAGGGAACAGGTAGAAGAGAACTTGGAGGTATAATCTGGAAAGGAGAGGAATGAAAGTCATCTGTAGCAAGACAGAATACATGTGTGTAAATGAAAGGGAGGCAGGTGGAACAGTCAAGCTACAGGGATCAGTGGTCACAAAGGTCCAGGAGTTCAGGTACTTGGGATCAACTGTCCAAAGAAATGGGGAGTGTGGAAAGGAGATGAAGAAGACAGTACAGGCAGGATGGAGTAGATGGAGAAGAGTGTCAGGAGTGCTGTGTGACAAAAGGGTTGCAGCAAAAGTGAAAGGAAAGATTTATAAGAGAGTAGTGAGACCAGCCTTATTGTATGGGTTAGAGACCGTGGCACTGACAAAGAGGCAGGAAGCAGAGCTGGAGGTGGCAGAGCTTAAGATGTTGAGGTTCTCTTTAGGTGTGTCCAGGATGGACAGGATTAGGAATGACATCATCAGAGGGACAGCACAGGTTGGAAAATTGGGAGACAAAATTCGTGAGGGAAGACTGAGATAGTTTGGACATGTGCAGAGGAGGGATAGTGGATATATTGGTAGGAGGATGTTGGAGAGGGAGCTGCCAGGCAAGAGACGGACAGGGAAGACCTAAGAGGAGTTATATGGTTGTGGTAAATGAAGATATGCAGGGAGTTGGGGTGAGAGTAGAGGATGCGGAGGACAGGGTGAAGGTGGAAAAGTTTAACTCGCTGTGGCGACCCCTGATAAAGGGAGAAGCCGAAAGAAGAAGAAGAAGAAGGATCTATCAAAGTCTGCTCTTCACAACACGTTTGTGGAAGTGTATCATGGCTGTTACGTGTATTAGCCCGTAGTTGTTTTTTTTATTTATTTATTTTTTTTTCATTTTGTTGATGAGGCTGTGATTTGTCTGGTTTCTAGGCTTCTGGTTCTCCTCCTGCTCCTCCTCGCTTATACCGAGCGCATATGTTCTGCTGTACTGTCACAACTTGAGATGACTAACAACTAAAGACTGTGAGCTGGTTTTACCCTTTGGCTTTGGCGTGTTCTTTCTTCTGTTACTCTCCCTGTTACTCCCAACAGCGTGACACACCAACACACCACATTGTACACCGTCCACATCCGGAACAGTGTTACGTGTCCCTGCAGTCAGGGCGGCACGTAAGAATGGCACGTACAAAGGAGATTTCTGAGGACCTCAGAAAGAGTTGTTGATGCTCATCAGGCTGGAAAAGGTTACAAAACCATTGGAGTTTGGACTACACGTTACACAGATTGTGTACAAATGGAGAAAATTCAAGACTATTGTTACCCTCCCCAAGTGTGGTCGACCAGCAAAGATCACTCCAAGAACAAGGCGTGTGATAGTTGGCAAGGTCATAAAGGACTCCAGGGTAACTTCTAAGCAACTGAAGGCCTCTCTCACATTGTGGAAGGTCGCCATATTTTAGGACACCAAGCAACCGTGGTAAACACGTGAGACAAAGACAAAATAATTATAATAATAATAATAAACAAATAATGGACCGAGCGAATGTTAAACGCAAGATTAATTATTGGGAGAAGCAAAGGAGCGCTATCGTGAGAAAATAAAGAAAATTAACGGAGTCAATCCATAAGATCACAAAGAGTGGATGGGTGATTTAATCGAGCAGCCGCAAGTAACATTTCCTAGCGTGTTTTCGGAAATGGCACTCTCCTATTTAAAACTGAAGCACCAGTGTGATCATGGGGAACCAGGACAGTCACTGATGTTCCAACCTACTGAATAATAAACAAAGGTCCATGTAGAGGTATGCTACAAAATCAACAGGTGCATCAGTGGAGGGAGAAGAATGTCTATTACCTGTTTTATTTGCACTGTATTGATACTGTAAACTTTTCAGTGCAATATGTTTTAAGTTCAGCTTTTGTTCATGTATGTGTATTTTTGATTGCCATTTGTATGTTACTTGTTTACAAAGACACCTGTTGTACTGGCAGTTCAGTTAACTGTGAAACTGTGAATTTTGTACATTTTCTACAGTGTAACACTAAGTATTACAAAAAATAAAGAGACTCAGAATTGAACTGCTTCCATCTTTTTTAATAATGCTGTTAATGCAACAAATACATTTCATATTCCGATAACATGGTTCATGGTTTCATAACAACACTTGGGCAATATTAGTCTAGGCAGAGCACACAGCTACAATCTTGTCAAGGAAAGTCATGTCCTCGCCTTCACATAGGAGCACGATGCTGACTGGAATTGTCCCCCTTAGTACATTTGGTGCGAACACATCCAAGCTCTCTCTCCACATGGACCCTAAGGTGTTCTCTCTACCGTGTCGTCAACATCTTTTGCATCCAGCTGGTAGCTTTCTCAACATCTGACTTCTTTGAAGCTACATTTGGTGATGCTGCTTCATCCATCTGTGATCTCTGGCCAGCTAAATCCTGTTGGGTTGCATGTGCAGGCTGTTAGAGTTTGCTGTTTGTGTTCTCACTGCATTTTCAGACAGGTAAGTTATAATCAAAGCACATTTAACTTATGTGGCTAGCTTCACAAGCAGTTTTTTTAGGTTGGTACTACGCAGTGTAGCAAACTAAGACTACACTTTAATTAGATTAATTTTAATTAAACTTTATTAATTAAAATTATATAAATTTATTAATTAATTAAGAAAAAAGGGGCACCACCAAATCTTTAATAATGATTATTATTAAAATAATTATTATAAACATGAATAATTCACTGGTAGATTTGGAGACTAGTTAAAGAGGGAACAACAACTTGATCAGTCTAGGTCTGAATAGTGAATTCAAAGTATATTTCTCGAACTTTGAATGAATGAACCCTCACACCAGGCGGCAAATTCAAAAGGTTTATAAACAAGTTTATTAACTACAAACAAGGCAATACCAACAGATTATCTAATGAAATAACGAGTGTATCAGTGTATTAAAATCATAAAATGACGATGAACATGTATATATCTGTAACGCTCTGGTGGTGAGGCAGGAGACAAACACTAAACTGGAGTATGGTAAAGGTATTTTATTCAACAGAAACGTAAACACAACTGTGCAAGCAGAGAAGTGTGGAGCTAAGGTCCTGGTAATGAATCACAAGGCATAGCAAAGTGTGTAGGAGGTCGCCGCGTTTATATGGGTGCAGAGTAATGAGACATAGGTGAACAATCAGTACTCCGGTGATTGCGAGCATTGTGGAATGCGGGTGCGATCTGTCGAGCCAGTCTCACGTGACCTAGAGCGTTCTGGAATGCGGGTGCGATCTGTCGAGCCAGTCTCACGTGATTCCGAGCGTTGTGGAATGCGGGTGCGATCTGTCGAGCCAGTCTCACGTGATTCCGAGCATTGAGGAATGCGGGTGCGATCTGTCGAGCCAGTCTCACGTGATTCCGAGCGTTGAGGAATGCGGGTGCGATCTGTCGAGCCAGTCTCACGTGATTCCGAGCGTTGAGGAATGCGGGTGCGATCTGTCGAGCCAGTCTCACGTGATTCCGAGCGTTGAGGAATGCGGGTGCGATCTGTCGAGCCAGTCTCACGTGATTCAGAGCGTTGAGGAATGCGGGTGCGATGCATTGAGCCGGCCGCGGGCGTGACAGTGCCCCTCCTCGAAGGACTCGTACTGGCAGAGGCTCTCCCAAAGCAGACAGTTCGAGGCCCCAAAGCGGACTGGCGAGGGCGGCCTCGAGGCCGAGGCGCTGGGCGGTCGGGATGAGCAGCGTGGAACTCACGGATGAGGAGAGGGTCCAGGACGTCCGCAGCATCCACCCAGCATTGCTCCTCCGGACCGTACCCCTCCCAGTCAACAAGGTACTGAATGCCAGAACCCCGCCGTCGAGATTCCAAAAGACGGCGGACCGAGAAGGTGTGGGCATCCCCTTGTTCCTCAGACCAGGGCTGTTCCACGGTGTCCGCACCGTCCAACGGCCCAGGGACCCACGGCTTAAGACGAGACACATGGAAGGTAGGATAGACACGATAATGAGCAGGCAGATCAAGACAATACGACACCTCATTGATCTGTTTGAGGACACGGAATGGACCCAAATATCGCGGTGACAGTGTGTTACCTCCCTGAGTGTGATGGAGTTCCTTAGCCGATAACCACACACGGTCCCCCAGATGGTAGACAGGAGTGGAGGAACGGTGTCGGTCCGCGTACCGCTGGTAACGGCGAATGGCCTTGTCTATCCGCTGATGAACCTGACACCAGATCTCCTCATTGCGACGAAACCAGTCATCAACCGATGGAGCATTGGAATCAGCAGAGTCAACGAAGTCCCATGGCACGAAGGGTGGTTGGTAACCCCGTACACACTGAAAGGGTGTGATACCTGTGGAGGAATGACGCATAGAATTCTGTGCTATTTCCGCCCAAGGAAGAAACCGGCACCAATCCTGTGGGTTATGGAGGCAATATAATCGTAAAAACTTTTTCAGTTCCTGGTTAGACCTTTCACATTGACCGTTAGATTCCGGGTGGTACCCAGATGACAAACTCACCGACACTCCCAGTTTTTCCATGAACGCCCGCCAATACCGATGAAGTGAACTGAGAACCCCTGTCCGACACAATGTCCTCCGGAATGCCAAACAAATGAAATACATATTCAAAGAGCCATTCCGCCGTGAGGAAAGCGGACGGGATCTTGTCTAGCGGAATGAACCGTACCGCCCTGGAAAAGCGGTCGATAACCGACAGGATCATAGTACATCCGTCCGAGAGTGGGAGATCGGTGACAAAGTCAATAGCAACATGAGACCAAGGTCGTTGTGGGATGGGCAGTGGATGTAGCTGGCCAGAAGGAAGGGTGCGTGGTGTCTTGCACTGAGCGCAAACACTACAGGAGGCCACAAACCGATGGACATCGCGACGCATGTTTTTCCACCAATATCATGCTGCCAAGAGTTGATAGGTGCGAGTCTCACCCGGATGACCAGAACAGAGGGAGACATGAGCCCAGGCAATAATCCTGTACTGTAAGCTAGGCGGGACGTACTTCCTCGCCACCGGACAATCATGGGGGATGTGAGTCCGAGCCAGACATGCATCTAGATCACGTTCAAAGTCCCATTGTACTACTCCCAGCACACATGATGACGGAATGATCGTAGTGGGCTTCTGCAGGGCAACCGAGTCTGGATCATGACTACGTGAAAGTGCATCAGCTTTGGTGTTTTTCGAACCGGGTTGGTAAGTAATGGTGAATGAAAACCTGGCGAAGAAGAGAGACCACCGTGCCTGCCGTGCGTTCAGTCGTTTAGCTGAGCGTAAATACTCAAGATTCTTATGGTCGGTGAATATGGTGAAAGTATGCTTGGACCCCTCTAGCCAGAGCCTCCATTCCTCTAACGCCCGTTTGATGGCCAATAGTTCCCTGTCCCCAACGTCGTAGTTTCGTTCGGTGGGATTGAGTTTATGGGAATAAAATGCCACAGGGCGTAATTTGGGAGGATTACCTAACCGTTGGGAGAGGACAGCCCCGATCCCCACTGAAGATGCATCCACTTCTAACTCAAACGGGAGTTCGGGATCCGGATGACCCAGGACCGGGGCTTGAGTGAAAGCCTCCTTTAGGGGTGACGAAGGCTCGTTCCGCGTCCTGAGACCAACGCAGCGCTCTGGGATTATCTCGTAGCAACGCCGTGAGCGGGGCTGTGACGCGGCTGAAGTTCCGGATGAACCGCCTGTAAAAATTGGCGAAGCCAAGGAAGCGCTGAAGTTCCTTGATGGTCTTGGGTGTAGGCCATGAGAGGACAGCTATGACCTTAGCGTCATCCATAGCTACCCCAGATGGGGAAATGATGTATCCTAAATATTGAACAGATTGCGTATGGAACTCACAGTTAGTCGCCTTTATCCGTAGGTGATGCTCCAGAAGCCTCTCCAACACTGTTTGAACATGGACAACATGAGTGTCAGGGTCAGGTGAGAAAATCAGAATGTCATCCAAATAGACAAGCACAAACCGCCCCAGCATATCTCGAAGAACATCATTAATGAATGCCTGAAACACAGAGGGGGCATTGGCTAACCCAAAGGGCATTACCAAGTATTCGTAGTGCCCTGTGCTGGTGCTGAACGCCGTTTTCCACTCATCACCGTCTTTCATACGAATTAGGTTGTAAGCATTGCGTAAATCCAATTTAGTATACCAGCATGCTGTACGTAGCAGTTCCAAGGCCGCCGGAACCAGGGGTAGCGGATAGGCGTACTTCTGCGTGATGAGATTCAAACGACAGTAATCGATCGTGGGTCGTAACCCTCCGTCCTTCTTGGGAACAAAAAAGAACCCCGCCGAAACTGGTGATGTGGACGGACAAATGAATCCCAGAGCTAGATACTCCGTAATGTACTCCTGCATGGCCTTTTCTTCAGTCGGTGACAAGGGGTACAAGCGTGCCTTCGGTAGTGGCGCGTCGGAGATGAGCTCTATAGCGCAGTCGTAGGGACGATGAGGTGGCAGGGTAGCTGTGGTGCCCTCTCCAAAAACAGGCGCTAGATCTTGGTATTCACTGGGCACATTGCTAGGAAGGCAGGCTTTCGAAACCGGTAGAGAGCAGATCTGTACTGTCGGCCGATGAATACAGTGTTGATGACAATACGGAGACCACCGAAGGAGTTCCCTCGATGCCCAGGAGATTAGAGGGTCATGGAGATGCTGCCAGGGTAGGCCCAAGATGATGGGGTACGTCAGGGAGGCTACGGGAAACAGTGAAATGGACTCCTCGTGGATAGCGCTGGTGGATAGCTGTAAGGAGCCAGTAACCTTCGTGATGAGTCCAGATCCTAACGGCTGTCCGTCAGTGGTAGTGATGCGCCGATTGGAGATGAAAGGAGTGCAGGGTATCTTCCATTGAGTGATGAGGCGGGCATCAATGAAGTTCCCCTGAGCTCCCGAGTCAATCAATGCTGTGAGGGAGAGTGTAGTATGAGCGAGGCGTAAAACAACCGGCAACGTGAAGGACGGAATAGGAAGGTTCGGACTCACCCGGGATGTGCGTGCCCTAGGATCGGCACGCGAAGCTGAAGAGCCACAATAAGGAGCCAAATCGAAACCCGAACGAAGATGTTGATCAGACCCACAGTAACAACAAAGTCCCATCCTGAAACGTCGACGACGTTCTTCCACCGAAATATGAGTTCTCGCCAGTTCCATGCTCTCTGGAGGTGGCGAATGCTCTCTTGCTGTGGAAGAGGGAGGTGAACGCTGATTCAACGATGGCCTAAGCTGTAGGAGTTGATCCAGACGAATAGCCAGAGTGATGAGATCCTCCAGCGTCAGATCTAGATCCCGTCCAGCCAGTTCCCTCTGTAGATCCAAACGCAGACCCTGATGGAACGCCGAGTGGAGTGCGGCTGGATTCCATCCACTTTGAGCCGCTAAGGTGCGGAATTGCAGGGCGTACTCCGCTGCCGAACGACGACCTTGACGAAGGCGCAACAGAAGTTCCCCAGCAGAGCAGCCCTCACGCGGGTGCTGAAATGCTGCTCGAAAGCTGACCAGGAATCGAGCGTAATCCCTCACCTCAGAATCTTGTTGGGACCACACCGCAGTAGCCCAATCCAGTGCCCGGTTCGAAAGCAGGGAGATCACCAGAGCTATACGTGCCGAGTCCGAATCTGGAGGCGAGTGAACAAAGTACAGCTCACATTGAAGTAAGAAGCCTTCACATCGGTCTGGATCTCCATCATATTTGTCAGGTAGAGCGACCTTGTATGGCGACCGAGGAGACTCCACTCGAGGAGGGCTAGGAGGAAGTGGAACCGACGTGGGTAAGGCCGTGGTAGCCGCAGGTGGCTTCAGTTGGGTCACTCGTTGAGTCAGATCGTTCATCATAGGCATTAGAGAGCTGAGGGAGCGCTGATTTTCGGCCAAAAACGAGACGGCCCGAGTGACCTCTTCCAGCTGGCTTCTAAGACTTCCGAGCAGTTGTTCCAGACTAGGTCCTGCAGCTGGAAGGGACCCTCCAGTAGCTGTCTCCATAGCGGCTATGCCTACTGTAACGCTCTGGTGGTGAGGCAGGAGACAAACGCTAAACTGGAGTATGGTAAAGGTATTTTATTCAACAGAAACGTAAACACAACTGTGCAAGCAGAGAAGTGTGGAGCTAAGGTCCTGGTAATGAATCACAAGGCCATAGCAAAAAGTGTGTAGGAGGTCGCCGCGTTTATATGGTGCAGAGTAATGAGACACAGGTGAACAATCAAGTACTTGGTTGTGGAATGCGGGTGTGATCTGTCGAGCCAGTCTCACGTGACCTAGAGCGTTCTGGGAATGCGGGTGCGATCTGTCGAGCCCGTCTCACGTGATTTTCCGAGCGTTGAGGAAATGCGGGTGCGATCTGTCGAGCCAGTTCTCACATGATTCCAAGCGTGTTGAGGAAATGCGGGTGCGATCTGTCGAAGGCCAGGGGGGGGGGGGGGGGGATTCATTCTGTCGAAAAGCAAGGGTTCTCACGTTGATGTCAGGCGCGTTGAGGAATGCGGGTGCGATGCATTGAGCCGGCCCGCGGGCGTGACAATATCACAGTATGGAGAACAGGGAATAATGGCAAGCGTACACATTACAGTAATAAAAAATCAGAAACCAAGATGGACTCTATGTAACTTATTGGTCGCGCAATAATTACTAACGTTGCAATGTACTGGTAACCTTAATTACTGTTGAATGTGGATAGTATGGTAAAAATTTACTTAGGCGTGGAATAAGGTCTATTTGGTTGAAGCGTGGGTTTTTAAGCTTAAAAAACGCAAAGTACGATAAATCAGGGACCCAGAACAGCCACAAACAGTGGTACTTGCCGATTGCTTTTGTTGAGGAGGGCTCACGCGAAGAAAGATGGAACGGAACCCGGGCCTCTGCCTGTCGTCCGACGTCACACATGGAACGGAAGCGGTAAAAAATCTTCAGAATTCTGATGCTCCTGTTTTGGTGGACTGTAAGATCTTGGCTATAGGCCTCCGTTCCGTGTCTTCGGTCCGTGGGACCACAGATGTGTTAAGGGCCTCGCTCCGGTTTGGCTTTTTCCCAGCTGTTGGTGATCCAGGGTTCCTTGCTTGACCCTCGACTTGCGGGCGTGCGACTCGGATTCTATCTTGGCCACAGATAAAGGTGGAGTCGAGCACGTTCTAGGCACCACAAGCTTCAACAAAAAACTCGGAAAAAAACTTGGATTGTGCGAGAGAAGTTATAGTAGAGCTTAGAGTCTGGTTGGTCTTTTAACTATCTTCTATTTCAGCGATACCGAACTACTTAAGGACTGCTGTACACAGGAAAACTTAAAATAAAGCCGAAAACTTGAGTGAAATGAATAATCAAAAGCGCTATAAAAAAGGAAAAAACTATAATACAGGGGAAAAAAAAGGAAAGAACACAAAGACACAGACTTGAAGGGCTAGCTCACCACGCGGTCGTCTTCCGCTGTTGCTTTTGAATGTTCCGGCTCGTAAGCGGCTGGAGGCAGGACATAAGGAGTTGCCCTTACTAGCCAATGAGAAGCTGAACTCCTCAGTAAAGCCCTCCTATGTGGTTTGTGTCTTATTTCAACCATATGAGCCACAGACGTTCTAAATTGGATTAAAATATATTCCTACATATCTAAAGTGATTAAAAGTATCACAAAAGATAAACCCAAAAAATCCTCAAAGTTACAAGTTTAGATGCAGACTTCGTTGTAGGTAAGGTTACACAATGATGATCAAAAGCACCTTGAATTGATAACTTAGAACATCGTTAAAAAGCATTCTAACGACAGCATAGGCATTCCGTATACTTTTAAACTAAACAATAATTATGATTAATACAAGATGTAGGAACGATACATTGTAAATAACTTCATGTTTGTTCTTTATAAGTATGAACAGTATTAAACAAGCGATCGCATACATGTGGATAAAAAAAGCTGTTCTGTTATTTGTAAACCTTAACCAATTATAGCCTAAAACGGGAACCATATTGACGTATAAAAATGATCATTATACTAAAACATTAAACCAAGTAGATATAAAATACATGACCAGATCAGTAAACAAAAAAAAAACCACGATGTTATTTGTAACCTTAAACCAATTTTATAGCCCTAACGGGACCCATATTAACGTATAAATAAAAAGAATGATTTCATTATACTAAAAACAATTAAACCAAGTAGATATATTTAAAAATTACCATGAAGATCAGTTAACATACATATTGCTATGTATATATATAATTATATGTGTGGATATGACAAAAATATCCTTGATCCCCTCTTTGTATGAATCATCTAAATGCATATTGGGTGTTTGGTGACTAAAACCTTATGATCCCAAATATCATTTGTTATGTAATTTTAAAAGGTTTCGATGAAGATAATCTGTTCCCATCAGGAGTTTAATACAATTATTAAGTTGTCTCTTTTAGGACAAGAGCTGAGTTCTTGGTGTGTCATAAATCCAGGGGTGTCTTTCTCTCGGGCCGCCAGGCGATGAGAGGTCGTCGTAAACGCAACCTAGGTGGAAGAAAGGAAAGAAAGTTCTTTAATTTTGGCAACAGTCAGAAGAAAATTGATGAAAGCTTGGTGGCCTGGACCGTTGAAAAACCCCCCTTTTCTTAAGATTAGCAAAATGGACTTAGTTTATGATTTGGAGACTGTCGAAGGTTGTATGTCTGTTTGAAAAATGAAACAGACGTCCAATTCCGTTGGTTTCAGAAAGAGTCAACCGTTGGAGTCAAACGGTGGGGGGTAGGATCCTGTCCAGATGTTGGGCCTTCTTGCATTCCAAGATGTTGTAAAGTTTATGACTTGTGGAAAAGGGTAGAGAGAGAGAGGGGGGTACGGCTATCACGCTACAGCAGCTGGGTTACATATGTAATCAAATCTATGTAATCATATGATTACTTTATCCCGGTGACATGAGTTCCATTTTTTTTGCTTCCAAAGCTGAAAAGTTGCACTCCGTATGAAATGCGTTTTCCACGTTGATCGATAACGCAGAAAACATTAACCATTTCATCGTGTTTTGAAGCAGGATAACGTCAGTGCAATGCCTACAGTGGCTACCATATCTATCCAAGCCTCCGTGTCCTAAAAAACCACAATCCCCTGCGTAGCTGATGTCACGTTCCCATTCTCTATTAGTTAATGTAGGTAGCTACGTTAGCTATGCTAGTAAATAAACCAGTGGTGAAGAAAGCATTAAATACAGCAGTGTGTGTTTCGCTATTTCTGACCCTTCAATCTCAACATACGTTTTTGTAGTTGTGTGTGTACCATGTTGCTAATTTAAATGCTCTCAAGTGTGTATCCTTTGCACAAAATGTTGCTTGACAACAGTAACTAAATATTTAGAAATTTTTGCAAGTTGTACGTAGGCAGCATTTTATTTTCTAATCAAAATAGTAGAATATTCTCTTAATTTGACAATCAATGGAAAAGCACCCTACATCAGGTGACTGCAGTAAAGTTGGAGAGCTGTCTTTGTCTTGAATTAAGTGATGAAGTAATTTTAAATTGTAATTAATACTGCATTTAGCTCATCCTGATTTGTGAATTCAGATGACATCATCATCTAACCCGAAATCAGTCGGCATTACATTTTATTGCTTTCTTTTCAAAAGCTTATAACTTCTAAACTTCTAAAATTGACAACTTAGATTACTGAAACCTGCAGTAAGGTTACCAGGCTGATTTGTGAAACTTTTCACAGTTTTAATTTTGTCTGTAAGTGGCTCGTATAAACCATGAGTATGGAAAATGACAGCACGCAAAATAATTAAGTATTTAATGTAATAGCTTGGTAAAGTTAGGTTGAAATTGGCTATTCAGCACATTTCGCCCCTCCTCTAGCTCACAAACAATGCCATAAAATTTTTGAAATAACATTTTCTAAATCGTGGAGGAAAAGAGAACAAAATACAACCATTATATTTTGTCAAAATTCTCAATCTTTCCATTTCGCCAAATTCATTTAAACAAAATAGCAGGAACCGCTAAATCAGGTAACACAGCCAACAGGGATCACGAGACATCAGCAACCCCACAGAAGGCAGAAGACAGCAACCCAACCCAGGAAAAAATGTACTGTGATATTTCAGAGTAAAACTGTGAATTGCTTGACAGTTTTAATGTGAACTTTGATAGTTTAACCATAAAATATTTCATAATTTTTGGTAGTAATTTGGCCACTTCATGGGAATGTTCTGTGAAATTTTATAGTATAACTGTAAACATGTTTGACTATGAACTTTTATAGTTTGGCTATAAATTATTTCACAGTTCTACTATGACAAAATGTACTGTAAAATTTCATAGTACAACTGTAAACATGGTTGACTGTTTTACCATGAAGTTAAACTGTAAACTTCATATTTCACAGTCACAATGACTGTGACATTCATCAGTTTAGAGTTAAGCTATGAACTTTATGTTCATGGTTTTACTCTAAACTTTAAGATCCTGTCTACTTGGTTCGTTTAACTATGATTATACTAGTTCTATTGCCTTTGGATGCATTAATACAGGCCTTAAAAGACCTGAATCAAAATGAACTAAAAACATCATATAACATCAGCAGTCTTGAATTTCCACAAAGGGAAATCAAATCTACAGCCCTGTAAATTAATTTTACAATACAGATCTCACAACTCAGGTCTGTATCTTTCGCCCTTTGCCATTTATTAAACAATACATCAAACACAAAAGCAACAGGTAATTCAGTTACAAAAAACTGGTAGCATCTAAATTAATAATATATTTTAACATTTAACAATTTGGCGTTTGTAATGTTACATGTATAATAATAATAATAATTCAACAATAGGAAGTATTATAATATATTGTAATATTTATCAAATTATACTTATATATTAATATATATTATATGTCATTATCATATAATAAATATGATTTTATTATGTATTTATATATGTATGATGTGTGGGGTGTGTGAGAGTGTGTGTGTGTGTATGTGTGTGTCGGGGTGATTTGA
This sequence comes from Ancistrus triradiatus, assembly GCA_025084515.1. Taxonomy (NCBI): domain Eukaryota; kingdom Metazoa; phylum Chordata; class Actinopteri; order Siluriformes; family Loricariidae; genus Ancistrus; species Ancistrus triradiatus. Next base: position 70,622 of record JAJAGP010002948.1, read on the forward strand.
TGGTGGCTGTAATTACACCTCTTTTTTTTCAAGCTTGTCCACATTGTTGAATTTGTTGGTGAAGTACATTATATATATATATATATATATACAGTATACACATATACATACACACACAATCTACAAAAAATATATACAATCCCAATCAGAAACAGTTGAACGGTATGGAAAATAAAAAATATATATATGCCGTGTTCCTTACATTTCTTTTGACTTTTATTTCAGTGCAGACATTATGAACCCAATATATTCCAGGTTTTTTTCTGGTCACCTTCATGTCATTTGTTAATAAACATCCATTATGCATTTCAGGCCTGCAACACATTCCAAAAAAAGTTGGGACAATTTAAGTTTACTATCATGAGCTACAATAAATAATGATGTGATTTGCAAACAGGTGATGCCAACACCTGATTATAATCATGATGTGGTACTAAAGCAGCATTCATGAAAGGCTGAGTCTTTGAGTAGTAAAGATGATCAGAGGATCTCCAGTTTATCAACAAATGTGTAAGAAAATTATCGAAATGTTTAAACACAATGTTCCTCAAACGAAGACTGGAAGGTATTCAGTCCTAACTTTTTCTCATTTGTCTTGTTGACAATGCATGGAAAAATCCCTGATAAAGATGTCGTCTTAAAGGCAGTTTATGTTGCTCTAAAATCTCAGGGTACATTTCTGCATTAATGCTGCATCACAGAAGTGTAAATGACCTTTACCATGGGCCCTGAGCCAACCCCATACCATGACAGAGCCTGGCTTTTGGACTAATAGTCTGGATGGTCCTTTAATTTTCGTCTTTGGTCCGGAGCACACGGTGTCCATTTCTCCCAAAAAAAGATCTGTTAAACTGATGGGTCTGAGCACAATTCCCGTTTCCACTGTGATGGTCCATCCCAGATGCCTCAGAGCCCAGAGAAGTTGATGCCACTTCTGGACATGGTTATAACATAAGGCTTCATTTTAGCACAGTAACGTTTTATGTGGCATTTGTGAATGTAGTGCTTGATAAAGGTTTGATAAAGTAATCTATTGCCCATGTGGTTCTATCAGCCTTTGATTAATGACGGTTCTTGATGCAGTGCTGTCTGAGGGATCAGAGATCACCCCTCTTCAGTTTAGGCTTGTGCTTTTACCCTTTATGCACTGAAATTCCTCCAGATTCTGAATCTTTTAATCATATTATGCACTGTAGAGGGAGACATATGTAAATCCCTTCCAATCTTTCTTTGAAGAACGTTGTTTTTAAACATTTCAATCATTTTCTCACACATTTGATAAACTGGAGATTCTCTGATCATCTTTACTCCTCAAAGACTTTCATGGCCTTTCATGGGTACTTATTTTGTACCAAATCATGATTATAATCACCTGTTTGAAATAAAACCATTATTTATTTATTTATATTTACCTCATTACTAGCGTTAAATTGCCCATGTCCCTAGTTTTTTTGGAATGTGTTGCAGGACTGAAATGTAGGAATGGATGTTTATTAACATATGAAATGAAATATCTTGGTTTCATAATGTCTGCAATTAAATAAAAGTCAAAGTACATATAAGGAACACTGCATAAGGTTTTCTGATTAGGGTTGTATCTGCAAATATATACATATGTGAAAATATAAGAATATAAAAATATGTATAGTGGGGCAAAAAAGTATTTAGTCAGTCACTGATTGTGCAAGTTGTCCTACTTAGAAAAATGAGGTCTGTAATTTTCATCATAGGTACACTTCAACTATGAGAGACAAAATCCAGGAAACCACATTTTTAAAGAATTTAATTGTAAATTATGGTGGAAAATAAGTATTTGGTCAATAAATTTGGTTCAACTCAGTACTTTGTAGCATAACCTTTGTTGACAATGACAGAAGTCAAACGTTTCCTGTAAGTCTTCACCAGGTTTGTACACACTGTAGCTGGTATTTTGGCCCATTCCTCCATGTAGATCTCCTCTAGAGAAGTGATGTTTTGGGGCAACATGGACTTTCAACTTCCTCCACACATTTTCTATGGGGTTGAGGTCTGGAGACTGGCTAGGCCACTCCAGGACCTTGAAATGATTTTTATGGAGCCACTCCTTTGTTGCCAGAGCGGTGTGTTTGGGATCATTGTCATGCTGGAAGACCCAGCCACGTTCCATCTTCAATGCTCTTCACTGATGAAAGGAGGTTTTGGCTTAAAAATCTCATGGATACATGGCCCCAATCATTCTTCCCTTAACACGGATCAGGAAAGGGGGGGGGGCTGGGAGGGCAAGAGGGGAAAAATAGGGGGGAGGAGGGGGGGGGGGAGTCGTCCTGTCCCAATTTGCAGAAAAACAGCCCCAAAGCATGATGTTTCCACCCCCATGCTTCACAAGGGATGCTGTGTTCTTGGGATGTAACTCAGCATTCTTCTTCCACCAAAACATGACGAGTTGAGTTTTTGATTTACCAAAAAGTTATATTTTGGTTTCATCTGACCACATGATATTTCCCCAATCCTCTTCTGGGATCATCCATATGCTCTATGGCAAACTTCAGACAGGCCCTGGACATGTACTGGCTTAAGCAGGGGGTAAGCTGGCACTGCAGTATCTGAGTCCCTCTTGGCGTAGTGTGTTACTGATGGTAGCCTTTGTTCTTTGGTCCCCAGCTCTCTGCAGGTCATTGATCAGGTCCACTCCGTGAATAGTTCTGGGGATTTTTTGCTCACCGTTTTATCATGATCATTTTGACCCCACGGGACTTGCGTGGAGCCCCAGATCAGGGGAGATTATAGTGGTCTTATATGTCCTTCCAATTTTTAACACCAGCTGCTCCCACAGTTTGATTTTATTCACCACCAACCTGCTTGCCTATTGTAGATTCACTCCTTCCAGCCTGGTGCAGGTCTACAATTTTCTTCCTGGTGTCCTTCAACAGCTCTTTGGTCTTGGCTATGGTTGATTTTGGAGTCAGACTGTTTGAGGCTGTGGACAGGTGTCTTTTATACAGATAGCGAGGTCAAACAGGTGCCATTAATACAGGTAACGAGTGGAGGACAGAAGAGCTTCTTAAAGAAGAAGTTACAGGTCTGCAAATGAAATCTTGCTTGTTTGTGGGTGACCAAATACTTACTTTCCACCATGATTTACAATTAAATTCTTTAAAAATTCTAGAATGTGATTTCCTGGATTTTTTTCTCATTTTTTCTCTCACAGTTGAAGTGTACCTATGATGAAAATTACAGACCTCTCTCATCTTTCTAAGTAGGAGAACTTGTACAATCAGTGACTGACTAAATACTTTTTTGCCCCACTGTATTTAAATGTATATATTGGTATTGGTATTGGTATTCAATTTATTGTCATTACACATTTACAAGTACAAGGCAACGAAATTTGTTTTTAGAAGAAACAAGAATTAATGAACACATTGGGAATGAAGGAGAACTCAAGCGCATAGACATAACATAAACACACAAACTAGCCACTGGTTAGGGATTGGGTATTGGGAAAAGTAACCAAAAAGCGACAAGCAGCCATCCGTGTGCGCAGCCGTTACGGCGCGCCCTGCAGACCCGTCCCGCCGTCCTTGGGGAAGATAAGCTTAGAGTGGAGGCGTTTGGTCGGGGTAGGGACAAAGTGTTCTTTTCAGTTCACATTCTTGCACAGATAGAGTCTGTACAAAGTCCGCGATGACATGGCAGTATACAGCGCCTACTCCCCAGAATGAAAAAAGTCAGTGGATACGGGGTAGGTACGTAGCAAACAGATCCTCAGGAGGAATTTCTTATCAGCAAGGCCGTTGCTAAAATAGGGAAGCCGAAACTAAAAATGGCTTGTTTTTGACTGAGCTCTAAAATTTAACACTCAGAACCAATGTATCTCTGCTGGTTAACCTCCTTTCGCAAATCCGTTAGTTTCTCCATGATGGATTCCATAGTGCGGTTAATATACGCAGTCTGAGTTCCAACGGCTTTGCCCACCATTTCAATCAAATTTGGCAGTTTCTGGGAACCTTTGACAACTGACCCAACTCTTTTCATTTTCCGATACAGCAGGGTAATGCCTAATCCGATCAGCAGAAACCCCACAATCAAAGTTCCGAATAGATAAACATCCTCGATGTCCTCCAACGAAAGAGGTGCCAGGCACACGACTCTCCACTTCCCCCACGGGTCCATCGCATATCCTGCCATCTGTGTTCCGTCGGGGCATGTGGGTTCCCCCGAACCCGAACTTCTCGCTGAGAAGATGGTGTCAATAGCATTCAGAGACCATTTAACCAATTCCATAATTTGTTCTTTGAGGAGCTGTGCGACGGAGTAGAGTAGACGAGACAGATACAAAGAAGCCAAGCAGAGAGATAAGGGAGCGAGGAACAGTGCGTCCGCCTTCCATGAGAGCTCAGAGGAAGATATAAATATACATGATATAACATAGTTATATAAATAAACATGTTAAGGCATAAGACTGGCTTTACAAATTAGAGCCCAAAGAGGTACATTTTGGGGGCCAGGCAGTGAAGCTGCATACCCCCGACTGTGTTTCTACCTTTCTTATTATTCCCCTTTTTTAATTCTCACCATTTTAATTTTCTACAAGTTTCATGTCAAAACTGGGGTACCACTGGAATCAATTAGTTGGTAGTTGAACTACTGTATAAAAGCAATATGGCACAAGTGAGAGTAGTTTGGTAATATACCCATGGCTGTGATTATCTGTGGCACTCAGCCTTTGACCTCGTGCTTACAGCCCACGTGCCATATGGCTTAAACATTCCTACGTGAGCCACATTAAACTTACCCATTATGGCTCTGATTGTGAGCCTATCTGCAGCTGGTTTGACTGGTCGGTTTAAGTCTTTCACTTGAGAAGAGCGCTTCCCACTCAAGGAGTGGGTACAACAGTAGTCCCGTCCAAACACTGCCTCAGTCAGATCACCAACAAATTTTGAGAAGCTTGAGTAGCCCTTCAAAACGTTCCAAACATCTCTCCTCAGTTTGAGGTCTCTAAACGATGTTTTAAGAGTGTGAAAGAAGGCACAGTATTTAGAATGGCAAATTTTCACATTGTCAATGTGTTACGTACAGTATGTCTAACTTTAGTCTAGTGTCTTTTTATTCATATATATATATAATATATATATATATATATATATATATATATATATATATATATATATATATATATATATACTCTGCTATAATATTAGTCTTTACAGATTGATTTTGAAATGGGTTTACCCATTAAAACTGCATTCAGGTGCTTAAGATTCAAAAAATGCGCGCACACACACGCACACACACACACACACACACACACACACACACACACACACACACACACACACACACACACACTTACTACTCCTTACTAAGTGCTAAACTAAACTCACTACATAATCATCAGCAGCATCAGCACAGTCTTCCTCTGTTGCCAGTTCAGTCTCTTTTGTCTGCGGCAGTGGTGTGTGTAGTGATGTTACTGTTTTCAGAGAAGCAACATCTGGGATTGTCCCACTTCCTGAAGCTGCTTCATTTCTTACAGTCTTAAATACATCTCTGGGCTGCAAACTGGTCTTGAACTCCATGAAAGTTCTCTTAATAGTAGCAGTAAGTGCAGAAAGATCTGTAAAAAGAAAAGAATAACTTATATGGTCAAAGGATTGATTTACCATAAGCAGGAGTTACAGTAACAGAGACAGGACATGTAGTTTAACTTTAAAGAGAATTTTTCTGTTGTTTGAGTAGTCTGTATATGACAAGAGTTATCATGAATCATATATACAAAGTTTGTGAGCTCACCATTAATTTCTATGTCGCACAAAATATTTATTGCTGAAAAACATGACTTACCTTCACCTGCACTAATGCACTGTCGCAGACAGATGTTCTCTCTCTTAATTTTTTTTATTTTATGCTGCAGTACATCAATTTTGCTGAGTAGCTCAGATTGGCTTGAGTTGGATCGGAATAGACCATCTGGATCATCAGAATCTTCTGATTCACTTGTAGAATCCTGAAGAAACAATCAAACAGTGAATGAATATCTGCAGCCCTGCAATCCATATCCATATATCCTGTTTGAATCCATATACATGTGTAGTCAATAGACAATCTTGCATTCTCCCCTTTATTGGGCACCACTATCAACAGAAGCTCAAAAGTCAGGGCTTTTTTAAGCATGGGAGGATAGGCATGGATGTATGGATGGATGAACAGATATTGACAGAACCAAAACTGAAGACAAGTAAGTTGTTATAACATAATATCTATAATATATGCACTGACATTTGCGTAGGCAAGTGATCTAGCTAATAAAAAATGATGTGGCCCTGAAATATTAAGATAATCAGTGAGATGAGTGTAGTTTCTTAACTTTGCGGCCATGCCCAACAAATATGCAACTGGGTACAGACTTGAAAGTGTTAAGCTACAAACGTACACGCATAAAAATCATGGAATCTCTAAACATCTAACTTGATTTATGTATGTATTAAAAGGAACTTGCTGTGCATAGTCCCAAAGTTAAGAAACCACACACATTCGCCTGAAATAATTCGAACCCCTTAGTTCAGATCATACCGTACATGCAAACGGCATAGTACTTCATTGCAGATTTGAGCTTTAGGTCCCTATGTTTCTGTAGAATTTAGAGCTGCACAAATTAATTGATTAGTTGTGGACTATTAAATTATTTTGAACATTTTGATTCCAGGCTTTTAAACTGAATATTTGATGGATTCTTCAGTCCTCTATGACAGCAAACTCATTATCTTTGGGGTGTGGATAAAACAAGACAGTTGAGGACTTTATCTCTTGGACTTTGGGATCTGGATTAGTCAATCTATGATTTTTAACCAGTCTACTGACCAAGCAACTAATCAATTAATTGACAATAATTGACAGATTAATTGACAATGGAAAATTGTTAGTTTCAGCCTTAGGGCATACTCACACTAGGCAATCTGTACTGCACCCGAGCATGTGTGAAACACAAAGTGTGGTTCGTTTGACTAGTGTGATCACTCTGAATCACGCCAGGGTGCGGTACACAGAATTGTGCTCGGGCACGCTTGAATCAGAACACAGTGCCAGCTGCCTCTGTAAAAATATCATTATACGTGCAGCATGAGAAGCTGAAAATCAGTGCGTTACATAATGAATATGTTTATTAAACTGTATGAGAGTGCTGTGTAACAGCTTGCACAAAATCAAACAAAAGAAAATTTAAGTATGTACAACCATGAAGTCCTTTGTGCTGTGAGAGCACATATCGTGATGACAAAAGTGTGCCCGAGCCAGCGGGCAAGTGGGGAGGGGGGACAATCGTACTCTGGCATGATTCAAGGCAGCCGTGCTCAGTGAGAGTACGCCCCTAATCTGTACATGGCTAATCTGGCGGGACAGTTATGCTTCATTGGTTTACACTGATGATCAGTGTAAACCAAGTCAATAATAAATACCACCATTTCTTAATATCTCTGTAAACAAGCAATTCACATTCCTTTTGCCTTTTTTTTTTTTTTTTTTTTGCTCGGTCTTACAAAGACAAATGACTGCAACTAAACACCTAAAGAATGAATCTTTAACAACCCAAAGACAGTCCTGAATGTCAAACTTGTTGCCACTAACATGAAAATAAATACCCCTTCTCATGCTTCTGAATGAAGGTAAATATCTACAATACCCATTTCTTTTCTGTTGGACACTGAGACACCACATTCTCATCCTCAGCAGCTCTCCCTGACGTGTGGCCATTTTTCTGGAATAAAAATATTTCATATTTAAAATCTGTAGTTAAAAGAATGCGACAACAGCTAAAACACAAATGCAGGGTTTTCCCTGGGGTGGTGCAGGGCTTAGGTGGTGTGAGCGCTGGGCAAAAACAATTAGGCGGTGTGCCTAAGCATTATAATGGTAGGAAAAGAACATTTTAGAGATCCAGTATTTTGGGTGCAACTGTCACGCTCGCTGGCCACCACGCCAGCGTCACCTGCCCACGTCACAATCACACGCACCTGTTCCTCATTTCATCATCACACCCACACTATTTAAACCGCACTCACCTCACTCTCACCGCGGATTATTGATGTCGGGTGCGTCCCTACGCGCCGTTCCCCGTCTCGCTTCCCAAACGCACGCCGTCCGGTCTCGTCCATGCTCGTCCGCGTCTCTCACATCCCCAGGTTTGGCACGTTAGGTTCACTTCCTCGTTTTGTGTTTTGTTTCATACCCGTTTCGGCTTCGGCCCCGTTTTCGTTATCCACCCGTTTTCAGTCCTCGCCTGTTTCCTTTCGCTGTGTCTGCCTTAGTTTGTTTGTTTGTTAATAAATCACCCCTTTACTTTTGAACCTGCGTTTGTCTCCTGCTTCCCATTCGGCTCACGCCGTTACAGAATAATCCGCCATAAAATATGGAGACGGCAGGTTCTTTTGGTTTTTCGTTTTCTCTCGGCTGTTTCTATGGCGACCCTGCCTCCTGCTGGCCATTTGTGGTACAGTGCAGGGCTTACTTTGATTTTCACCAATTCAATTCCGAGCACGAAAAGGTGTCCTTTCTGTTCCTTCACCTTGGCGGTGAAGCCCTGGTTTGGGCCACTCACATGTGGCCGGTGCTCCGGGCGGGTTCCATGGAGCTATTTCTGGAGGAGCTGGAGTTCGCTTTTGGCTCCCCGTGGGACTCCCCGGGCATCGACGCTGTGGGTTCCAGCACTGCAGAACCCGCTCGCCCTGTCCGGTCTGCACGGGTTGGTAAAGTGCTGGATCCCCAGCTTACCACCAGCCGGACCGCCCTAACCAGGTGTCAAAGCGAACTGCCTGCCGACAATTTCATTTTTAGTCGCTCTTGTTTTTTACTCGATCCTTCAGTTCCTAGCGTTCGTGTTTCCAAACACGCCTCAGAACCCCTAGTTCTCGATGGTGGTACCGCTCAGTCAGCTTCCTCGACACCGACACCCGCACTGCGTTCGTTTGGGACACGGACGGTCGCATCACCCCCGCTCGTGCCCACTCCCGCGTGCGTCTCGGATGTCGGTGCCAGTGGCTGCCCCAAGGACATCTGCAGTTCCGGTGGCTGCCCCAAGGACATCTGCAGTTCCGGTGGCTGCCCCAAGGACATCTGCAGTTCCGGTGGCTGCCCCAAGGACGTCTGCAGTTCCGGTGGCTGCCTCCAGGGCACCAGAAGCCTTTCTAAAGGCTCCATCCTCACAGAAGCCTTTCTAAAGGCTCCATCCTCACCAGAAGCCTTCCAAAAGGCCCAAGTCTCGTCAGGAGCCTTCCCAAAGGCCCAAGTCTCGTCAGGAGCCTTCCCAAAGGCCCAAGTCTCGTCAGAAAGCCTTCCCAAAGGCCCAAGTCTCGTCAGAAGCCTTCCCAAAAGCCCAAGTCTCGTCAGAAGCCTTCCCAAAGGCCCAAGTCTCGTCAGAAGCCTTTCCCAAAGGCCCAAGTCTCGTCAGAAGCCTTCCCAAAGGCCCAAGTCTCGTCAGAAGCCTTCCCAAAGGCCCAAGTCTCGTCCGAAGCCTTCCCAAAGGCCCAAAGTCTCGTCCGAAGCCTTTCCAAAGGCCCAAGTCTCGTCCGAAGCCTTTCCAAAGGCCCAAGTCTCGTCCGAAGCCTTTCCAAAGGCCCAAGTCTCGTCCGAAGCCTTTCCAAAGGCTCCAGCCCTCGTCAGAAGCCTTCCTAAAGGCTCCAGCCCCGTCAGAAGCCTTTCCACAGGCCCCAGCCTCGTCAGAAGCCTTTCCACAGCCCCAGCCTCGTCAGAAGCCTTTCCACAGGCTCCAGCCTCGTCAGAAGCCTTTCCACAGGCTCCAGCCTCGTCAGAAAGCCTTTCCACAGGCTCCAGCCTCGTCAGAAGCCTTTCCACAGGCTCCAGCCTCGTCAGAAGCCTTTCCACTGGCTCCAGCCTCGTCAGAAGCCTTCCCACAGGCTCCAGCCTCGTCAGAAGCCTTTCCACAGGCTCCAGCCTCGTCAGAGGCCTTCCCAAGGGCTCCAGCCTCGTCAGAGGCCTTCCCAAAGGCTCCAGCCTCGTCAGAGGCCTTCCCAAAGGCTCCAGCCTCGTCAGAGGCCTTCCCAAAGGCTCCAGCCTCGTCAGAGGCCTTCCCAAAGGCTCCAGCCTCGTCAGAGGCCTTCCCAAAGGCTCCAGCCTCGTCAGAGGCCTTCCCAAAGGCTCCAGCCTCGTCAGAGGCCTCCCCAAAGGCCACCGCCTCCACGAAGATTCCGTCTGAGCAAGTCTCCTCCATGGAGACCCGAGTCGTCGCCTCTGCTGCCAAGCATCACGTCGTCGCCTCTGCTGCCAAGCCTCACGTCGTCCACGACTCTGCTCGGCAGCCTCACGTCGTCCACGACTCTGCTCGGCAGCCTCACGTCGTCCACGACTCTGCTTGGCAGCCTCACGTCGTCCACGACTCTGCTCGGCAGGCACACCTCGTCGACTCCGCCCTCCAGCAACCTCCAGCCCTCGCCTCTGCTGACAAGCGTCGTCGCCTCACCTCTGCTGACAAGCATCGTCGCCTCGCCTCTGCTGACAAGCGACGTCGCCTATCAGACAATGTTTGGACACACCTTCTCATTCAGGGTTTTTTTTTCTTTATTTTTATTAGATTTATTATTAGTAGTACTGAAGACATCAAAACTGTGACGGAACACATATGGGAGTATGTGGTAAACAAGCAAACAATTGGCTTGCAAGCAAACACCAGAATATGTTTTATTAATTTTGGTTGTCCACAAACTTACTTTCTGATCATTTAGCTTCGCTTGGATTTTACCGGCTAACTGCTGTAAGGACTTAACTTCCAGCTTCTTCTTCAACTTCTTTACCTGCTTTGAAGTGGAACCATCTTTGTCCTCCATTGGACAGTTGTCCTGATATATAATGAAAGAAACACTAAAACCTTCATACAAAACACTAAGGTGACTGCAAGCTACATTCCAATCCCTTAGGCTATCTTTCATTTCATAAACTGTCATATGTTCATGCAGCACTACAACTTTCATTAGGAAAGTGTTTTACTGCAATGGTTGACCCCTACACCAAATTTTCGAACTCTTTCAGAAATATCTTCATTTATGACTTTTCATTAATTCATTCATTTTCTAAGCCTTTTCTCCTAATCAGGGTTGCGGACAGTGCTGGAGCCTATCCCAGCTCTCAATGGGCACAAGGCAATGAAACAAGCTGGATAGGGTACAAGTCTATCACAGGACAGACATACACACAAACACATTCACACTCACGTTCATGCCTATGGACAATTCTGCATCTCTAATCTCCACCACCTGGGATCAACCCCAGGACCTTCTTGCTGTAAGGAGATGGTGCCACCCACCAAGCTGCCCTCATTTATAACATGAATATCCAATTAACCAGTAGCACTTGATGATTGCAATGCAAATACATTCATCTACAACAACATATCCTATATGACTGTTCCTCACATATGGCATTTCCATTTTAATTTAAATTCATACAGTCATTTCAGACTTAGGTATTCAGCATCAAATTGCTTTGGCTTCTTCTTCAGCCTCTTTCCTTCCTCAATTTCCTGTCCAATTAAATATGCTTCTTCAGCCACTTGTAAATGTGCTTTATCATCTGGAGACAAAATCATCAAAAGTGATGAGTTGAATTCAGTGCACTATAACACTCAGCACTAAAACAGAACTATAAACTATGTAACCTCTCTTAACTGGTTGCAAGCATTACCAGGCATTTTAAAAAGAACAGCGAGAATCCCTGTCTGGTCTAACCGATTTATAGCATTCTGGGGAAAAACAAAACAAAACAAAAAACAATACATGATTATGGCCAAAATATACTTATTTTTATACCCACTACCGCTTTGAAGTTACATTATATACCCATATGATTTAGTTTAGTGTAATACCATAATAGTTCAACTGCTCTTCCTCAGCGTTTAAACGAAGTCCTTACAGGACTAGCATTACTGAAGGAACACAAGGATACAAGTAAAACGTTAACGTTATAATTTTGTAATATTGTGAAACTTAAAAGGCGAATTGCAACATTGCATTTGGCTAAAGTTACTATAGACATAACATAACTATAGACATAACAACTAATGACAGCTAACATACCGATACTGCCTCAGAACGTCTCATGTTAACTTGAAGCTAATGTACCACATATGAGATATGCTAGCATGCTGAGGCCTAGATTATTTTTGATTTTCTGAAATGGCCACTCATTACTATTAACATTTCAGGGATAATATCGATATTCCATTTATTATGGAATGCGTGACTTACCATCAAACTTCAGTGGCTTCGCAGGACACCACTTGACAAACGGCTTTTTTTCATTTCTCACTTTCCATTTGACTACAACAGTTTTATCCTGTTCGTTGATTATAGATCTTCTGCCCTCAGAGTCTGGTGTCCTTCAATTAGTTCTGACTCAATAACACATGTGGCAGGAATTTCATCTTCAAAGAAATACACAAGAGCATTGTAACGCCACAAGGAGTGAGGAGGCAAACGCAGGCCGAGTAAAGGTAAGGCAGGTTTATTACTGAATAAGCAGACAACGAACGTACTGTAAGATGTAGCATGGGAACCTCGTCGAGAAGTGCGTGACTGAGGATGTGCGGTGGTATATGTGGGGAGAAAGGCAGTCCGGAATGAGAGGCAGGTGCGGGTGATCAGTATGTGGGCGAGGCCGAGCGAGGCAAGGTGCGTGCGGGTGGATCGGTGCTGGAGGTGGGCGTGACAGTGCCCCCCCTCGAAGGACTCGTCGCGGCGGGAGCGCGGCGAGCGACGGGGAGCGACGGCGTCCTGCGTGGGCGGCCCCGTGGCCTGGGTGCCGGTCGATCGGGACGGGAGGCGTGGAAGTCCTGAACGAGGAGGGGGGTCCAAGACGTCCTTGGGCGTCAACCCAGCTGTTTCTCCTCCGGCCCATAGCCCTCCCACTCGACCAAGTACTGGAGACGTGAAGCACGCCGGCGGGAATCCAGGAGGCGACGGACTGCGTAGGCGGGAGTTCCAGGCGGGCCGACGGGCGGAGGATGGTCCGAGGGAGAGGAGTCTGCCAGCGGCCCGGCCACCCAGGGTTTCAGGAGCGACACGTGGAAAAACGGGAGAGACACGGAGGTATGAGGGAAGGCCGCAGTTTGTAGGTTACGTCATTGATTTTATGTGTTATGAGATATGGACCCAAAAAGCGAGGAGAAAACGGGGTTACTTCCCTGTGTGGTGCGGAGTCCCTGGGTGGAGAGCCAGACGCGGTCCCCGGGCTGGAAGTCAGGAGCGGAGCGGCGGCGACGGTTCAGCGTGCCTTTTGTAGCGTCGGATTGGCTTTGTCGATGCGTTGGTGCACCTGGCACCAGACGTCCTCGGAGCGGCGAAAACCAATGGTCCACGGCCGGAGCGTCCGACGGCCCGGAATCCCCAGGCACAAAGGGGGGGCTGGTACCCGAGGACGCACTGGAAGGGCGTGAGACCAGTGGGAGAGTGCCTGAGGGAGTTCTGAGCAATCTCGGCCCATGGCAGGAACTGCGACCAGTCGTGCGGATTGTGGAGGCAATAGCAACGCAGGAACTTCTTGAGCTCCTGGTTTGGAGCGCTCGCACTGGCCGTTGGTCTGCGGGTGGTAACCGGAGGAGAGGCTGACGGTGGAGCCCAGTCTGTCGAAGAAGGCGCGCCAGACAGCCGAGGTGAACTGGGGACCCCGGTCTGTGAGAACGTCCTCCGGGATTTGCCGAAGAGACGGAAAGACGTGGGTGTAGAGGAGATCGGCGGTTTTGGAGCGCAGACGGGATTTTGGAAAGGGGAACAAACCGGACGGCACGGGAGAAACGGTCTATCACCGACATGATGACGGAGTGGTCCCTGGGACGGGGGAAGGTCAGTGACGAAGTCCAGGGCGATTTGTGACCAGGGCCTTTGCGGCACGGGCAGTGGACGGAGCAGACCCGCTGGTAAGGGTCCGTGGTGTCTTTGCTTGTGCGCAGACGGCGCAGGAGGAGACGAAGCGGTGGACGTCCCCGCGCATGTTCTTGCCACCAAAAGCGCGCGGAGAGAGCAGTGGTATGTGCGTGTCTCCCCGGGATGGCCGGAGCAGAGGGAAGTGTGCGCCCAGACGAGGAGGCGATCGCGGAGGTCCTGTGGCACGAATTTCTTGGTCTGGCGGGCAGGAAGGCGGAGCGCGCACCCGGGAGAGCCTTTCCTGTAGGTCCCGTTCGAACTCCCACTCTATGGCTCCAACAGTGCACGAGGACGGAATGATGGGAGCTGGCGGATCGCAGGGGCCGGTTCGGGGTCGAATCTCCGAGAGAGCGCATCGGCCTTGGTGTTTTTGGTGCCCGGCCGGTAAGTGATGAGGAAGTCGAACCGGGTGAAGAAAAGGGACCAACGAGCCTGGCGCGGGTTGAGTCGCTTGGCTGTTCTGAGGTATTCCAGGTTTCTTGTGGTCAGTGATGACGGTGAAGCGATGTTTTGGACCCCTCTAGCCAATGCCTCCATCTCCTCCAGCGCCAGCTTGATTGCCAGTAAACTCTCGGTCGCCCACGTCGTAGTTACGCTCGGCGGGGGTCAGTTTGTGCGAGCAGAAGGCGATGGGGCGCAGTTTGGGCGGCTCGCCAAGGCGTTGCGAGAGCACGGCACCTACGCCTGTCAAGGACGCGTCCACCTCCAGGAGGAAAAGGGAGATCTGGGTTAGGGTGGCCCAGGATGGGAGCCTGAGTGAAGGCGGCCTTGAGCGCTTCGAAAGCCCGCTCGGCTTCGGGAGACCAACGAAGGGAAACGAGGCTTACCCTGCAGAAGCGCGGTGAGAGGCGCCACCGTGGCGGCTGAAATCCCTGATGAAGCGCCGATAGAAGTTGGCGAAGCCCAGGAACCGCTGCAGCTGTTTGATGGAGCCCGGTCTCGGCCAGTCCCGGACGGCGGACAGCTTGTTGGCGTCCATGGCGACGCCTGAAGGAGAGATCACGTAACCCAGGTAACGGACAGACCTCGTGTGGAAACTCGCATTTCTCTCCGCCTTGATGCGCAGATGGTGAGAGTGGAGGCGCTCAAGCACCTGGCACCACTTGTTCGACGTGGGGTTCTTGAAGTCCGGGGAGTACACGAGGATGTCATCGAGGTAGACCACTACGAACCTGCCGAGCATGTCCCGGAGCACGTCATTAATGAAAGCCTGGAAGACCGATGGGGCGTTGGCAAGGCCGAAGGGCATGACGAGATACTCATAGTGTCCGCTGCTTGTGCTGAAAGCCGTCTTCCATTCATCACCTTCCTTTACACGGACCAGGTTATAGGCGTTCCGGAGGTCAAGCTTGGTGTACCATTGCGCTTCGCGGAGGCGCTCCAGGGCCGAGGGCACCCAGTGGAAGCGGGTAGGCGTAGCCCCGTGTGATTTCGGTTCAGTTCACGATAGTCAATGCAGGGCCGGAGGCCGCCATCCACGTTTGGGCACGAAGAAGAAGCCAGCCGAGACAGGTGAGGTGGACGGCCGGATGAAACCGAGGCTCAGGTACTCCGTGATATATTCCGACATGGATTTCTCCTTCGGCCACAGACAGCGGATATAGGCGTGCTTTAGGCAGGGTGGCGTCTGGCAGGAGGTCTAATCGCGCAGTCGCCGGGACGGTGAGGAGGAAGAGTGGGCGGTGAGGCCGCCCCGAAGACCGGAGCCAGGTCCGTGTACTGAGCGGGTACCTTGGGAGGCAGAGGATCCAACTGGGTGAGCGGGAGTGAGCGTACCTGCACGGCGGGCCGGTGGATGCGCGTTCTTGGCAGCGAGGGGGACCATCGGACGAGCTCAAGGGCTGACCAGGAGATGAGCGGGTCGTGATCACGGAGCCCAGGGAAGTCCCAGGATAACTGGGTGCGTGAGGGATCCCAGAGGGTAGAACCTGATAGTCTCCTGATGGACCGCTCCGGAGAGCAGGCAGAGGGGAGCAGTTGCCCCGAGTGAGGAAGCCCGAGCCGAGGGGACGGCCATCGGCCGAGAGATGCGCCGCTGGAGTGGCAGCGTGACGCAAGGAATCTTCCACCGCGTGACGACGTTGCTGGGCGATGAAGTTCCCTTGCGCGCCGGAGGTCGATCAATGCTGTAAGAGGGACATCAGCGTGAGCGGGCGCAAAACCACAGGGAGGAGGAAAGAGGAATCAACCAAGGTTCGACTCACCCGTGGCGTGCGTGCTGGAACTCTGGCACGCGAGTCGGCTGGGCCGGATGATGGGGCGAGGTCGCAGGCAGGATGGAGGTGGCGGTCAGAGCCGCAATAGCAGCACAGGCCTTGCTCGAAGCGACGCCGGCGCTCCTCCGCGGAGAGGTGGGCGCGGTCGAGCTCCATGGGCTCAGGAGGAGGCGAAGACTCGCGAGGGGGAGGCGAGGCGAGGAGCGGAGGTGGAGCGCGGAACGAGGAGCTGGTCCAGGCGAATAGCGAGGGTGATGAGAGCATCCAGGGACAGATCCAGGTCCCTCCCTGCCAGTTCTCTGCGGAGATTGGGGCGCAGACCCTGAAGGAAGGAGGAGAGGAGAGCAGGGGTGTTCCATCCGCTCTGGGCCGCCAGGGTGCGGAAGCACAGAGCGTAGTCGGCAGCAGAGCGGCGACCCTGCCGTAGAGCCAGGAGCACTTCCCCCGAGGAACGCCCCTCCCGTGGGTGCTGGAAGACTGCGCGGAAGGCCGTGAGGAAGCTGCTGTATACGGTGGCCTCTTCCTTCTGTTGGGACCAGATGGCCGTAGCCCATTCAAGAGCCCGACCAGAGAGGAGGGATATGATGAGGGCGATCCGGGTTTGATCGGACTCAGGTGGTGTGCTGGTGAAGTACAATTGACATTGCAAGAGGAAGCCCTCGCAGCGTTCCGGGTCTCCGTCGTATTTGTCCGGAAGGGCGATGCGGTAGGCCGCCGAGGACGGGCGAGGAGGGCTGGGGGGAAGGGCAACCGACGCCGAGGCCTGCACGGCGGGGGAAGGCGTGAGCTGGGACACACGCTGAGTGAGCTCGTGGACGGAGGGGACCAGGGCGTTGAGCGAGCGCTGGTTGTCGGCGAGTATGGAAACCGCCTGAACCACTTCCTGGATCTGGGCACGAAGGTCGGCGAGCTGTTCCGCCGGGGAAGCGTCGGGATGCGGATTGGCGGCCGCTGCCTCCATGTTTGTCGACTTCTCGATCTGTAACGCCACAAGGAGTGAGGAGGCAAATGCAGGCCGAGTAAAGGTAAGGCAGGATTATTACTGAATAAGCAGACAACGAACGTACTGTAAGATGTAGCATGGGAACCTCGTCGAGAAGTGCGTGACTGAGGATGTGCGGTGGTATATGTGGGGAGAAAGGCAGTCCGGAATGAGAGGCAGGTGCGGGTGATCAGTATGTGGGCGAGGCCGAGCGAGGCAAGGTGCGTGCGGGTGGATCGGTGCTGGAGGTGGGCGTGACAAGCATACTTTGGCAGACCCATGTCTGAGAGAAAAATAACTGAAAATCGCTGAAGGAATGAACGAATCACGCAGTACACTTGATGCAAACTTTCGTGAGAGGGGTCTGGCTGCAGACATGCACTCTCAGCCCCACATGCACTGCCAGACTATTAATGACGTCAGTGCACTGTCAGACCGGAAGAGGAAATACGTGGCGTTTGTTGACTTTTATTGAAAAAGAGAAAGGAATACGGTAGCTTTACGTGGATCATTCATAATATTTGTTTGTGAATACTGATATGCTTAGACCGTGATGTGTATTTATCACTGTATGCATTTGCGTTGTTGATTGAATGTTAGATTCACTCATTTTGATCGTATTAATAATAACGTTTTGTTGACGATGTCTAGATAGCCGTTAGCTAGCTGGCTTGTTGGATTGAGTGATAAATACATCAATAAAACAGACTTTTTCTATGTTAAATTTCTGCAGTAGTAACTTTTCTCTACAGCGAATATCTCCACTTAGACACGTGTCCTTTATTCAGCCAACGAAGAGACTGAACTAACAGATAAATGGAAAGTTCTTTGTTGTTAATGCTGTGATACACTGTTTGCTTTTTCTTTTCTGTTTGCTTTTAAAGATGCATCAGTCAATATTTAGTGCAGATACTACATCTTCAGTGTGAGTCAAAGTGAGCTAAAGTGGGACTTAGTGTATTTTATATTCATTACATTTAAAGTGATATACTGTATTTAAAGGGCTTTGTTGTTTTACTTTTGACCCAAATGGCTTATAGCTCAAGAAAATCCAGAAATCCAGTATCTCAAATTATTGGAATATTTCATGTGATCAGACAGAACAGAATGTACCATACAGAAATGTCCAACTTCTTACAGGTACTGTAATGTGTACACTCAGTATTAGGTTGGAACTCGTTTACCATGAGTTACTGCATCATTGCAGCATGGCATGGAGCCAATCAGCCTGTGGCACTGCTGTGAGATGTTATTAAAGCTCAGGGTGCTTTGATAGTGGCTTTCAGCTCATTTGTATTGCTGGGTCAGTGTTTCTTATCTTTCTCTTGACAATACCCCAAAGACTGTCTATGGGGTTCAGATCCAGAGAGCTGAACAACCAACCAAGCACAGTAATATCATGGTCAGCAGATTGTTTGGTAGTACTTTTGCCACTGTGGGCAGGTACTGACTCCTGCTGGAAAAGGAAATCTCCTGGTAGATGGCTGCATTGACTTTGAACTTGATAAAACCAACACCAGTGGATGACATGGCCCTCCACACCATCACAGGCTGAGGACACTCAGGCATTTATAATACTTTCCAATATATGCACAAATGTAGAGAATAGTGTGGAGCCTACAGTAAGAATACAGTTTTATACAGAGCTCAGAATCTTTTACACTGCAATTTATTCATATTTGTGCAGAAAGAAGTAAATCACATGTAACATAAAATCTATACAAGGTTATATATGAAAATTACAATGTATGGAAGCTTAACTTTGTACTGTAGATGTAATGAAATTCAATAATGATACAGGGATGACGAAAATTAAAACTACCTTAAACATATCGTCAGATTCAGATTTATTTGTCACATGCACAATTATACAAGGCACTTGTGAACTTGCAGGGAAATGTTTCTAACGACTGTCCAGTGTATAGTTTGATGGGAAAAAACAACAAAACGTGTTGTGATTATATATATATATATATATATATATATATATACATACACACATATACACTGGTATATACAGTCTATGGGTTAGACATCCCCTGTTAGCCTACTGCATGTTATGCAGTTACTGCGATAGTGCACCAATACAGTATGCTAATCACCATAAACCCAAAAGAAGAAGAATATGAATTAGATCGCGATCATACGAGTAATATATTATATTATTGTATTATTATATTATTAATATATTACGTATATTGTATCAGTCTAAGGGTGTGATTTCAGACACACCCTCAGGCTCGGCGCCGTTATCCCAGTGATAAGACGTGCCGAAACTGCGTTCACCTCAGTGGCTAAAGTTTCACTTTATACTCAGTTATGTTATGTCTTTATTTTTTACTTATTTCATGTCTGTATTGATAAAATAAAATCGTTTCATAAGCAAAAAAGAACCCATGTCGTTCTACAAGCGTTTGTGTCTGTGGGTGCATGTGGCTGGGAGTGCATGGCTGCAGCCAGACTCTATTGGACTTTCGTACGAACACAGAAGCGGGTGATTTTTTGTTGAGGTAACGGTCTCGAGTCAAGTGCGCGCGCCACAAACGACGCATGCGCGGACCGTGCAAGCTAACTCTGTGAGGTGTCTGTAGATAGAGATTGACAAGGCGTCTGAAGAAGAGATGTTTGTGCAGAGTAGGAGTAAAAAAAGGCGTTATAAAGTCTATCTTAATGACGATGCGCCTATTCCACGGACTACAAAACGAAGATATAGTATTCCTATTCCTTTAAAGCAAGCAGCGAATTCTGCTGAAGAGTTGGCACGTGATGAACGCGAAACTGAGACGATTTGTCGTGAGGAAAGAAAATGTGATTGGAAAAGTCCCATTTTCATGCGTGTGGAAGATGTTGAAAATGCCCCAGAAGAAGGTTGGCATGCATATGAACTGGACACCGAGTTCAGAGTTACTGAACGTGAAAAGGTAAGCTTGAAATTGTTCTGTTAAATTTCAGTGGCGTTGTGAGTCTTAAGTTAAAATGTTCTTAAAACGTTTTGAAATAATGTTAGGGTTTTAGGAACATATAAACGCAAATTCAACGCAAATTCAATACGGGACGTTTTAACCATGTGGTCCTTTGTTTAAAATGGCTGGCCTCTGCTTCACTGAGTAGGGAACCTTGAAATTCCCGCCTAAAGGGGGGCGGAGCCTGGACTTTCTAGCACATTTCATTGACTCCACCAGTAGTGTAGGAGGAGCCTATATGGTAAACAAAACGTTAGCGCACCAC
>JAJAGP010002949.1:0-32500 GCA_025084515.1 Ancistrus triradiatus
ACACACACACACACACACACACACACACACACACTGCACGGTCTAAACAGGAAACATTTTATAAGGTCACATGTTTCTGAAGCAGTTAAATCATTATGGAGTTTAAAGCAGTATTCTCAGAAGGAAGGATGAATCCCCTGGTAAAGCAAAGACAGACAGACAGACAGATAGACAGACAAACAGACAGACAGACAGTCAGAGAGACAGACAGACAGACAGACAGACAGAGAGACAGACAGAGAGACAGACAAACAGACAGTCATTCGGTGTAGACCTGAGACAGGACCTGGACCCGGGGCAGAACCCAGATTAATGGAAGTTATTAGGAACCGGTGATGACAGTGACCTACACAGAGCTCTGGTTCCCATTATGATTCCTCTCTCGTTTGTATCCCTCCTCTGGTGAGCTGAGGTACTTCTGTTGGTTTTGAACAGTGCAGTTTGCAGAGTGTAACTGCTAAGCAACTAAAGGTCTCTCTCAATTTTGTGGACGGATGAGAACGAAATAAAACTTTTTGGTTCTGTAGGAAGGAAAACCCTGCATTCCAGCATCAGAATCTTATCCCATCTGTGAAACATGGTGGTGGTAGTATCGTGGTTTTGATGGAACAATGAATTCTGAATTATAGCAGCAAATTCTGAATCTCAAGAGAACATCAATCATGCAGCAAGAGAACGACCCTAAGCTCACAAAGAATGGTTACAGAAGAATAAAGGTAATGATTTGGAACGGCCCAAGCCAGAGTTGGACCTTAATCCAGTAGAAATGCCGTGGAAGGGCTTGAGCGAGCCTTTCATGTGAGGAAACGCAAAACATCCCCGAGCTGAAGTCAAGTCAAGTCAAGTCAAGTCAGATTTATTTATATAGCGCTTTTTACAATGGAGCATTGTCTCAAAGCAACTTTACAAGTTTAGATTATCTCCTAATAACTACGTCCAATCTCAATCTCAAGCTGAAGCTGTTCTGTACGAAGGAACCGGATCAAATTCCTCCAAGCTTCCTCCAGATACTGAAGGCAAAGGTTCACATACTTTTACCACTCACAGATCAATAAATAAATAACCAAATATAATATTTTTACCTTACTGGGTTCTCTTTATAGACCTTTAGAACCTGTGTGTTTAAATCTGATAATGTTTTTATTTTTGCAGTTCATTTATGCAGAAATAGAGAACATTATTACAGGTTCACAAACTTCCCAGCACCTCTCTGTGTGATTACGGCTGGGAAAAGATACCAAGTCTCTTCGGAGAAAAGTACGTGTATACACACACACACACACACACACACACACACACACACACATACAGTATACATATTGCTTCTGCTTGGATTTATGACTGACTCTGTGTTTAAACATGTTTTTATCTCTTTACGGGGACGATGTGTGATGAGTTCACGTCAAAAAACGCAGCTTTAAGGTTAGTAAAGATTAAGATTATCTTTAGGTCAGATAATAACACAACCACTGAGTGTGTGTGTGTGTGTGTGTGTGTGTGTGTGTGTGTGTGTGTGTACACATACTTTTTATCCAAAGACTGAATGGAAATTACAACACCACACCACATCTCTCTCTCTCTCTCTCTTGGTGTCTCTCGTCCAGACAGAAGGACATGTTGTTATTATTACAGGAGGAGACAAGAGCACTTTAGATCACTCAGCACTGTTGCACACACATACGTTGTTATTATTACTGTCACACGCTAATGGAGACACACACACACACACACACACACACACACACTCTTTAGCTTGAGTTTCCCGTTTCTCTTATGGGATGTGTCAGCAATATCAGGCCCTAGGAATCTGATCCTAATTTAATAATCCTGATTGATTTAACCTCATTAAGACATGGCTCTTGTATTCTAATGATCATTGCTGTTGTTTTTTTATCTGTAATTAAGGAGCCTCAACTCAAACCCTTTGTTCTGCTGCATCACTAAATTCATGAAGCCAAACTGCTTCCTGAACAAACCCATCAGTCTGCTAATGGTTTGTGAAATGAAAGATCTCATATCGAGTTTCGTAAAATCAAACTGGACAGAACCAGGACAGAAAACAAAACATAAATAACACCCATAGAACCCTAGTACATCCTGCAGAACTGTAACTGGTAACATCTCTTAAACTCCACCAGAACATTCAGGACTGTATTGATAACAAATATGAAACACTAGGACAGAACATTCAGAACATTCTACAACCCCAACCCAACTTCATTTATTCATTCATTTTCTTATCCGCTTATCCTAGCCAGGGTTGCCTAGACAACACAGGGCACAAGGCAGGAACAACCATAGATAGGGTGCATCGTAGGGTACATACACTCATACACACATTCACACACTAAGGGGCAATTTGGAAACACCAATTAACCTGTTATCAACAAATGTTTAAAAAAAACAATGTTCCTCAAAGAAGGATTAGAAGGGATTTATAAGTTTCAGTCCTAACTTTGTCTTGTTGATAAATGCATGCACTTCCCTGTAAAAGACGCCGTCTGAAGGCACCTCATGTCTAATGAGCCTTACCAAGGGCCCTGACCCGACCCAATACCATGTCGAGCCTGGCTTTTTGGACCTTTTTGTCTTGGTGCAAACAAAGATCTGTGATACTGATGGGTCTGAGCACAATCCTCATCCCCACTGTATGATGGTCCATCCCAGATACCTCCGAGCCCAGAGAAGCCGACGCCCCTTCTGGACATGGTTATAACATAAGGCTTCTTTTTAGCACAGTAACGTTTTAAGTGGCATCTGTGAATGTAATTGTAGACAATTGTAATTGTCTGTATTGTAGAGCTAAAGGTTTGATAAAGAAATCCCTTGTCCATGTGGTTCTATCAGCTATTGATGAATGACGGTTCTTGATGCAGTGCTGTCTGAGGGAGCGGAGATCACCCCCCTTCAGTTTATGGTTTTTAGGAAATTCCTCCAAATTCTGAATCGTTTAATGATATTATGCTCTGTAGGGGGAGACATACTGGTCCTTCTCAAAAAATTAGCATATTGTGATAAAGTTAATTCTTTTCCGTAATGTAATGATAAAAATTAAACTTTCATATATTTTAGATTCATTGCACACCAACTGAAATATTTCAAGTCTTTTATTGTTTTAATACTGATGATTTTGGCATACAGCTCATGAAAACCAAAAATCTCACAAAATTAGCATATCATGAAAAGGTTCTCTAAACGAGCTATTAACCTAATCATCTGAATCAACGAATTAACTCTAAACACCTGCAAAAGATTCCTGAGGCTTTTGAAAACTCCCAGCCTGGTTCATTACTCAAAACCGCAATCATGGGTAAGACTGCCGACCTGACTGCTGTCCAGAAGGCCATCATTGACACCCTCAAGCAAGAGGGTAAGACCACAGAAAGACATTTCTGAACGAATAGGCTGTCCCAGAGTGCTGTATCAAGGCACCTCAGTGGGAAGTCTGTGGGAAGGAAAAAAAGTGTGGCAGAAAACGCTGCACAACGAGAAGAGGTGACCGGACCCTGAGGAGGATTGTGTGGAGAAGGGCCGATTTCCAGAGCCACCGTGCACAGGCGTGTGCAGGAAATGGGCTACAGGTGCCGCATTCCCCAGGTCAAGCCACTTTTGAACCAGAAACGGCGGCAGAAGCGCCTGACCTTGGGCTACAGAGAAGCAGCACTGGACTGTTGCTCAGTGGTCCAAAGTACTTTTTTTTATCGGATGAAAGCAAATTTTGCATGTCATTCGGAAATCAAGGTGCCAGAGTCTGGAGGAAGACTGGGGAGAAGGAAATGCCAAAATATCTGAAGTCCAGTGTCAAGTACCCACAGTCACTGATGGTCTGGGTGCCATGTCAGCTGCTGGTCTTGGTCCACTGTGTTTTATCAAGGGCAGGGTCAAGCATCTAGCTATCAGGAGATTTTGGAGCACTTCATGCTTCCATCTGCTGAAGAGCTTTATGGAGATGAAGAGTTCATTTTTTCAGCACGACCTGGCACCTGCTCACAGTGCCAAAACCACTGGTAAATGGTTTTACTGACCATGGTATTACTGTGCTCAATGGCCTGCCAACTCTCCTGACCTGAACCCGATAGAGAATCTGTGGGATATTGTGAAGAGAAAGTTGAGAGACCAAGACCCAACACTCTGGATGAGCTTAAGGCCGCTATCGAAGCATCCTGGGCCTCCATAACACCTCAGCAGTGCCACAGGCTGATTGCCTCCATGCCACGCCGCATTGAAGCAGTCATTTCTGCAAAAGGATTCCCGACCAAGTATTGAGTGCATAACTGAACATAATAATCTGACGGTTGACTTTTTTTGTATTAAAAACACTTTTCTTTTATTGGTCGGATGAAATATGCTAATTTTGTGAGCTGTATGCCAAAATCATCAGTATTAAAACAATAAAAGACTTGAAATATTTCAGTTGGTGTGCAATGAATCTAAAATATATGAAAGTTTAATTTTTATCATTACATTACGGAAAATAATTAACTTTATCACAATATGCTAATTTTTTGAGAAGGACCAGTATATAAATCCCTTCCTGTCTTTCTTTGAGGAACATTGATTTTAAACATTTGGTGATAAACTGGAGATCCTCTGATCATCCTTATTCCTCAGAGACTCAGCCTTTTGTAGATTCTGCTTTTGGAACAAATCATGATTATAATCCCCTGTTTGAAATCACATCAATATTTAGTTTTTTATCTCATTACTAGCCCTAAATTGCCTCCAAACTTTTTTTGGAATGTGTTCCAGGTCTGAAATGCAGGAATGGATATTTATTAACCAGAAAAAAAACCCATGAAATATCTGAGGTTCATACTGTCTGCAATAAAATAACAGTCAAAGGAAATGTCCACATTTCCAAATCATCCCATCTTTTACTGATTTGGGGTTGTAAGACCACAGAAATGTTTTGTATTTTTGGTTGCATTACATGTTGGTACTTGTAAATCCACTTCCACATGAGATAGTTGTTAGTTTAGGCCGTGAGCCACAGTAAAAACATCTTTTTAATGACAGAAAATGCCATACGAGGTCGTGTGCGGCCTGAGTTTCAGACCTTGCTGTGTTGATCCAGATGTTTCTCTTCATTTCTGTGGGAAACAGAGGCACTGAGAGGGAAACATTCGGAAAAGCAGCAGAGCATTTAGTGGAGAAATTTCAGGACGTGTCGGAACAGATCGGATCATGACGTCAAGCTTCCAGAAAAAATCTCAGACATGATCAGTCCTCTGTACATCTGCTCACTTTTTCACATAAAATGTTTCATAACATATGGGAAGAAATTAGGAGAAGGATGGGTTCCACACTTCAGCCTGCTTCCTCTCTAGATTTTTCCTTGCCACTGTCACCTGATCATTTGGAGTCTGAACTTTTTCCATGAAGCTTCTTTGCAGCAATGTTGTCTATTAAAAACGCTATGTATCAGGGGTCGCTCTCTGGCCATTAGTGGCCAGTAGTTGACCTGGTTTGGCAGCATGAGCGGTGTCGCTGCATTCCACATGCTATGGGCTGACAGACTGACGCGCAAACACGCTCGCGCTGCCGTACGCTTACGCCGTGGATATTCTTTATTTAGTATTTTGGTTATCTTTTAGCATTTTCTTTCATTTCTATTTGTTATTTATACTTCAGTTCACTAATCACATCTGGAGCTAACTGTGATTGGGTCCTAAAATCCCCCTTTTCTTTTGTTTTCAAGATTCGCCATGCGTTTTAGATGGCGACTCGTAACACTATTTAAATAAATGAAACTTAAACTTCAATGTACTTCAAGTTTAGCTTGTGAGAGGAGAAAAAGTCTGGGCTCCTGTCGGGGTATGTTGTTTTATTTAAGGTCTCAGAAATTAATGGGCTCTGTAATGATTAAACAATATTTTAATATGAAAAAATCAATACATCATGTTATTTGATGCACAAACTTTATAATTGTGGTATCACAAAGCATCAAATCAGAAATAATAAATAAATCAAGCAATCCACAATCTAATATCCTGATTCTGTCCCTTTGCACCATCTGGTCAGTACGTTATTTTATTGAGTGTTGTGTTAGAGTTGTATTTCTGAGCCTTAGGTTCTAATTCTAATTCTGGGTTTGGAGTGTGTTTTTTAAGCATAAACTTTAAATAAAGTAAAAACATTAATCCCACACACAAACAAGACTCTACAGGGACTCCAATTTGGATCTGTGGACATTGGGCAATGGTCCAATCTGATTTTTATGGCCAGTACAGTTTCCCACACACTGCTGAACAAGTATTAGCCCTCGTGTGTTCATTTCTATGAAAACACAAAAGTGCATCACTTTAAAAGTTTAGAGTTCGTAAAGAGTTCATGTCCAAATTTGTCCATCCCTCCCGTTCCCAGCGATGCACATGCTTTATTGTACACATTCCACACTCTTATAATGATTAATCTTTTGTGTAATTCATAACGTAGCCTGGGCAGAGACGTTCGTCACAGTTCGTATGGAAGATTCCTCAAATGTTTAATTTTTTTTGCCGTAAACTGTAGACGATGGATGAGTGGAAACATCTGAACCCTCTTGAGATTTTGAGGGATGGACCTTCAGCGTGTTCCACAAACTGGTCGAACGTCTGAAAGATCAACAGAGGGTTCAGAAAACAAACAACAGCTAGAACATCAAATGAGCTGATCTGTACGAGATGCAAACAAAAAGTTATGATGTTATCAATACATCATCGATCATTTCTGATCAATGTAATGCTGCAGTAGTACAATAGCTGTGTCTTTCTCAGTGTTTGTGTACATACATTTGGGTGTCTGGAGACCTTACCAACCCACAAATATTGCATTAGAGGAATCCCATCCCTCATCTGAGTAACTCTGCCCATAGTTTGAGATTTTTGGACCCCCAGCCTCAGAGGACAGAAGATCTGAGAGGATAAAGTTTATGTGATTAGCAAAAAACTGAAGGTCTGGCTAAAGCAGTCTGAGCTTACTTCTTAAGTCTAATAGCTTGTAAGTAGTTAAACTATTTTTATTAAAATAATAGTTAAATAGCATTGTAATCGCTGCATCCTTTATTTTTAACATCTACTATTTATATTTTTATTTCAATCGTCGTTCGCGCTTTGACTCGCGAGTGTAGAATCAATCTCATGATTCAAAGCTCTAGTAGCTAGGAGGCATCCTTAAAATATGGAGTCGATTCCGTACACAGAAACGGAACATTCAGGGCGCTCGGTGAAGTTAAATTAGAAGCGCTAGCTCTATAAACAACCAGTTATTTAACGTAAACATTTAAATGTCCTTAATGCAGCAAATTCATTAAGATTATGACATCATTTAACGAAATAGTGCTGTTAGTTAGGGGAGAAGCTGTAGTGTTTGATTTGTGTGGTATTTTCACTAAAACGTACTATTTCATTAAAAGCCCAGGGATCTAAGGTAACCTGTGGTAAATTTGGTGTAATTTCTGACGTTTATAACTTTATCCACTTGTTTTAAAGGTGATGTAGTTTCTTGTTAGTTAGAAAATCCATAAATCATCACAGGTCTGCCTCAGAATATACTGTTAACAGCATGAAACATGAATTAATGGAGGAGTTCTGCATCTTACCAAAATAACTACAACTCTTCACATTTAAACTAGTTTTATTTCTAAACTATCTTTTATAATCCAGCATATAACACAGAAAGGCTTGCCGAAAAATCTCGATTGAGTATTACTCAATAACGTGTACCAGAGAAAGCCGAGATGAAATCTGATGTTCATCTACTGTGTGTTCCTCAGAGACAAAGAGCCCTCATTCCAGCCAGATCCACCTTAATCTCATCTTACATCGACCTGCTCTAGACCCAACATCAATCACCACCTGCCCCATGTGGGACGTGTACCTAGGTGTGGGCATGACTAACCTGAGGAGGTTGTATTTGTTATACATCTGACCTTTCCTCTGTTTATCAATCCATCCATCATTCCGTTTGTCTACCTCTCCATTCATGAGTTTGGGTTCAGTTTGAGGGAGTGTATGGGGTGTGTTTGTTGATGCAGTGCAGATATCAGATGGCAGTGTGTGACTAATAACACTAAAGCTGACAGTAAGAAAGTTTGCATACACTTCCTTCTGTTGCATCACTGTTCTGCACTGGCCACGCCCACTTTACTGCTTCCAGCCATTTCTCACCTGTAGTTCCTTGTAATTTTGTGAGACAGTAATTGACATTCCTATGTGTTACAGGTGAAGCAACTCATTACTGCATCAGTCAGTAGATTCACCCGTTCATATGAAATTCCTACGAATAATAAAAAGAATTTAAATGTTCATTTTAACGTTAAATCTATACCAGGTCATGTAACAAGCAGGAATTTAATGTTTTATATTTATGTGTCTTTAATCACTTTAAAATAAATTTCATTTCTTTCTTCAGTTACTCTTAAAGACTTAAGAAAGTATAAACACACACTGAGAAAGAAAAATCTTCTTAAATGTGTTTTTTCTTAACTTCATTCTTAAGAACAATTCTAAGAATGAGTGCCATTCATGTTTTCTTAACCTTACGATAGAATCACACTCATCTTAGACTGTAGGAGTTGAGGGTAAGAATTGAAATGTAAAATTTTGAACAGTTTAGTTATTGAAAATAAGGCCGAAGTACTTTCAGTTGAAAAGTTTAAAATAAAATACAAAATAAAAGTCCTCTACATGAGGAAAGCTTAATCTGTCTTATATGGAAGTTCTGGGGGTTTCTTGCCCGTATTGTTTTTTCCAAGAAGGATTTTTTTCCTGTCGGCTGTTTCTTCCACTGCCTGCTAAAATTTTTGGAATTTTTTCACTACATTTTGCTGTCTGTTTCTGAGTGGAGTAAATGAAATAACAGAAATAATGGCAAATACAAATTCAAAATGTGTCTTGTGCCGTGTATCGTAAGCTGTAAAAAACACAAGGAAATAATTCAGATTTTTCTTAACATAATATTTCAGAACTTCTTATGTTTTTGGCTGAGAATTGCATTTCAGAATGTTCTTATGAACTTCATAGTGTTTTCTTAAGAAAGCTTTTGTGACACCAGCCCCCGAAGCCTGCACCTTATTCCACACGAAGAACAGATTTTCTTTAACAGAGTTATCGTGCATCGTTACACAATTCCCTCCATTGCTGTGTACATTTGTTCTTCCTTTTCCAAGCCTCTTCCAATTCAGAGTTTAAGAACCACATCCTGCTGAGTCATGTTCCAAACATCAAGCTATGCAAACGCAGCTGCCAAGCATTCAGTGACGCTAATTAAAACCACACACACACACACACACGCACAGACACAGACACAGACACACACACACATGATCTTGACTCATGCATCCTTGCCTTAGAATAAGGGCAGAGCTGGAGGTTCATAGTCAAAGAGTCTTTATGGTGATCAGAGACGTTTGGGTTGCTGTCTTCTGCCGCTCGTGGGGTTGCCAATGTCTCATGTGATCCCTCTTGGCTGTGTTTTCCCTACCAGTTCTCCTCTTTCTAGCTTTCTAGCTATGCTGCTATATAGCTAATGCTGCCGGGGCATGCTACACTTGGCATCAGTGATTGACATGGCATCAGTGATTGTTAATAAAACACTGTGCTCTTAATCAATAACTAATTACATTTTCTGTTTTCTCTCCGAGCTGTGTTCCGGCAGTTCCGGCCCTACACATGATGTTCATCTGCTGTAGCTCCAGTCAAGCTGCTTCCGTCATCAGCTCCAGCCCCATCATACCCCGGCCACTTAATGCCGATGTGCATACTTCACATTCTATTCGAACTTTGACTCCATGACTTTAGTTTCGCTCTTAGATTTATCATCTACGTCGCCCAAGGAGGTTGGGTCCCTTTTTGAGTCTTGGTCCTCCTAAGTTTTCTTCCTAGAACTAGGGAGTTTTTCCTTGCCACTGTCGCCCTAGGCTTGCTCAATTTGGGATTGGACGTAGTTATTAGGAGATAATCTAAACTTGTAAAGTTGCTTTGAGACAATGCTCCATTGTAAAAAGCGCTATATAAATAAATCTGACTTAACTTGACACACACACAGACACAGACACACACACACACACACACACACAGGCACATACACACAGAGACACAGACACACACACACACACACACACACACACACAAGCACACAGATATACAAACACACATATACACACAAACACACAGTCACACACATACAAACACACACACAGTCACACACACATACAAACACACAAACGTACACACATACAGATACACACACAAACACACACACAGACACACACACATACACAAACACACACACACAGACAGACACACAGACACACAAACACACACACACAGACAGACACACACACAAACACACACAAACACACACACAAACACACACACATACATACATACAAGCACACAGACACACATACACACACAGTCACACAGACATACAAACACACACACACAGACAGACACACAGTCACACACACATACAAACACACAAACATACACACACAGACACACACACACAGAAACACACATACAAACACACAAACACACACAGACACACACACACACACTCACACACACATACACACACAGACACACACACACATATACACACACACACACATATACACACAAACACATACAACACACAGTCACACACACATACAAACACACACACACACAAGCATACACACTGTCACAAACCTTTAAAGATAGAAACGCCTCTTGAGGTCGAATCTGGTATTACACTTGATAGTGGTTAAATACTATGCTCAGGTATTACGTCATTGTTAGTTTATCATTTTTCTTACTTTTGAACTGAAATTGTAAAATTAATACATGAACCTTTGGCTGATTTTATATTGTTAGATGAAGTATCAACATCTTCTGTGTGTGTGTGTGTGTGTATGTGTGTGTAGCCTTAAATATAATAAATAAAATACAGAACATTTTCCTATCTCTTTAATCTATCGTGATAGATGAACGTTACAATGTGCATTTTGTGACCTATATATAAACACTACACACAAAACATTACCCACAATCCATCTGTCCATACAAATAAATAAACCATAAATAAATAAACGCCTCATTTCACTCGTTCACAGCGGTGAAGCAGTGCATTATAATCACACCCTGAGCATCTGTTATTTCAATTTCTGCATTTCAGTCATTATTGATCCCCTGTCGCTTTCAGCCATCAAACCAAAGCAAGCTCTCTGATTGGTGGAGCGATGCTGATAGCCCCGCCTCCATGAGGGTCCCCTGGAATAATGAGCCAATCAAAAACACTAACTCTGCACGGCCCTGCTTATGTTTTTTATATTTATTACATTCTGTACCTGTACCTGAACCGGTCCACGACCAGACGCCAGTCCGGACTCATACAGGGATGATTTAGAGACACCAATTGACCTAAAAAACAAAAAAAAGTCCATCATTTTTCAACGCTTTGTTTACAAGATTCTGACTGGAAGATATTTTGTTCCAAAATATTCTCAAGATTTTATTTTTCCACCACTAAAAACATGATTTTATAACAAGTTACGGTTTTGTGCAAAAGTTTTGGCACTCCTGGTTAAGTAACGCAACAAACTGAAATATAACGAACCTTAAATTCGCACATTTTAATTACACTGTGCAGATACGTTTGCTAAAATGACTGTAAGATTGTACGTTCTGTCTGTTTTGATCTGTCTGAACTGTTTTTATTGATTTCCATGTCGTAATCATTCAGATCATTTCGGTGGACCAATCAGAAGTGAGCCTGTTGTAGCTCCGCCTCCTGACTCTGATGGCTGAACATGAAGGTTTACAATTAGCTACTGTACAAACAGTACAAAAATAAAGCTCACACTCGGATTCCTTTTGCATTATTCACACCCAGCACTGAATTCATTCCTGAGTAGCGCCGCATCTCTCTGGTCCTGGCTTTGATCTTTAGCATGTTCTCCCTATGAGGATCCGATGCTGGGATGAGCTTCAGATCATGCGACCAAGAAGATGAATTAATGAATAAACGTCGGTTGCACTGCGTGCAGTCAGCAGGTGGAGGAAGGTGTTGGATCGGAGGAACCATCTAACCCACCCCAGGACCCAGATGGAGGTACAGCAGATCCAGCATGGCATGTAGGGGGCATATCCAGTAGGGGGCACGTTCCTCAGCTCTGCAGCTCGATGGTGGTCATATTCGGGGAGCTCAGTGATGGTGGAACCTTCTCTTCACCGGACTGAGGTCTCAGTGCCTTACAGAGCGCCCCCCAGAGGAGGCGTGGCACAGGAGGGCTCAGCAGGATGAAGACCCAGGGGTCGATGATGGGGTTCATGGACAGAAGCAGCAGAGCCGTCAGGTCCAGGTTGTTGTGCTCATCCTCACTGAACGAACTCATGTACACCCGGATCTAAAAAAACACAAACACAAACATGAGTATATGAATGAGTGAATGACTTACAGAGTAGGTATGAGAGTGGATGAGTGAGTGAGTTAGTGAGTTAATGATTGAGTTAGTTAGAGAGCAGGTATGAAAGACAGTGAGTGAGTGATTGAGTGAGTTAGTGAGTGAGTGAATGAATTAGTTATAGAGTAAGTGTGAAAGTGGATGAGTGAGTGAATAAATGAATGGATGAATGAGTTAGAGAGTTAATGAGTGAATGAGTTGGTTACAGATTTAAGTATGAGATTGAGTGAATGACTTAATGAGTGAATGAGTTAGAAAGCAAATGAGAATGAGCCAGTAGATGAAAAAGTGAATTAATAAGTAAATAATTTAGAAAGTCAACATGAGAGAAAGCTAGTTGTTGAGTGATTAAGTGAATGAGAATAGCAAACATTAGAGTTGGTGGATGAGTGAGTGAGTGAATATATTAGAGAGTAAATGAGAGAGATAGTCGGTGACTGAGCGAGTTGAGTGAGTGAATGAGTTATAGAGTAAGTATGAGAATGGATGAGTGACTGAGTGAGTGAGTTGTTTATAGAGTAGGTATGAGAGAGACTCAGTGAGTGAGTTAGTGAGTGGCAAAAGTATGTGACCCTTTGCTTTCAGTATCTGGTGTGACCCCCCCTGTGCAGCAATAACTACAACTAAACGTTTCCTGTAACTGTTGATCAGTCCTGCACACTGGCTTGGAGGAATTTTAGCCCATTCCTCCGTACAGAACAGCTTCAGCTCTGGGATGTTGGTGTGTTTCTTCACATTAGCTGCTCGCTTCAGGTCCTTCCACAACATTTCGATTAGATTAAGGTCAGGACTTTGACTTGGCCATTCCAAAACATGAACTTAATTCTTCTTTAACCATTCTTTGGTAGAATGGCTTGTGTGCTTAGGGTCGTTGTCTTGCTGCATGACCCACCTTCTCTTGAGATTCAGTTCATGGACAGATGTCCTGACATTTTCCTTTAGAATTCTCTGATCTTATTCAGAATTCATTGTTCCATCAATGATGGCAAGCCGTCCTGCCCAGATGCAGCAAAACACGCCCAAACCATGATACTACTACCACCACCATGTTTTCACAGATGGGATAAGGTTCTTATGCTGGAATGCAGTGTTTTCCTTTCTCCCAAACATAAGGCTTTTCTTTTAAACCAAAAAAGTTCTATTTTGGTCTCATCCATCCACAAAACATTCTTCCAATAACCTTCTGGCTCATCCACGTGATCTTTAGCAAACTGCAGACGAGCAGCTATGTTCTTTTTGGAGAGCAGTGGCTTTCTCCTTGCAACCCTGCCATGAACACCATTAAAGTGAGTGGATAAACGAATGAGTTACATAAAGAGTAAATATGAGAGACTCAGTGGATGAATGAGTGAGTGACTTAGAGAGTAAATATGAGTTACTTACAGGTATGAGAGTCGATGAGTGATTTGAATAAATGAAGGAGTGAGTTATTTATGAAATAAGTATGACAGTGGATGAGTGAGTGAATAAATGAGTGACTCACCACTAGGGGGAGTGAGCAGATGAGGAAGGTGATAGTCATGAAGGTGAGCAGTACCAGGTGCTCCAGTTCCTCAGACAGGCTGCGTTGGTAGCGGATACGTTGGAAGCGTCGTACCGAGCCCCGGTGCCCGCTCTGCCTGCGGTACATCAGTACCAGGTGGTAAATAACAGCAGCGTTACAGAGCACGATGCAGCCGATCATGCCCAGAAGCAGCGACCCGTACACGTTCTTATAAATCCGCTGTGCCAGCTCATTCGAGTGCATATCAATGAAGCACCAGGTACCCGGGCAGTACTGCACGTACCCGCTGAATCCCACCAAGGGCACCAGGCAGAACAGCGCCCCCAGGACGTACACCAGCGCCAGGACCACATAGACGGCACGGGCCCTCAGGTGCCTCTGGTAAGAGTAGGGCAGGGCGATGGAGAGGCAGCGCTCGAGGGCCATGCCCAGCAGCACCGCCAGCGTCACCAGGCTGAAGAAGGTCATGGAGAAGCCGAAGTGAGAGCAGGCTGGCCTCCCACCGCCCCCCAGCGCCAGCAGGGACTCGTTACGGGTGTAGGCGGCGATGACCAACGGGCTGACGAAGCAGGTGCCCACCAAGTCGGTCACCAGCAGGGTGGTAAGAAGCACCTGGAACAGGTTTAAAGAGGAAGAGGAGGAAGAGGAGGAGGAACTGCGCTTCTTCTTTCTGCTCCTGCGTCGAAACTCCAGCAGCACCAGGGCGGCCGTGTTACCCAAAACCCCGGCACTGAACATGAGCGCCGACATGAGGGGGGTCCCATACGATACCACCACATCTGCCTGGCATGAGCGGTTATACCCTGCCCGCTCCATGCCCATCAGATAGGGTCAGCTCACGTTACTCCTTCAGTTAACTTAAACAAAATGAAACTCCGAGCAGCACTGCATCTCATCAGCTCCGACCGACCGCGCGTGTGTTGCGTGAGTGAGTGAGTGTGTGTGTGTGCGTGCGTGTGTGTGTTTGTTTGTTTACAGTCCTCCGCACAATGTGACTTCTCACACACTCTCACACACGCAAAACAAAAGTGAAGCTCAAAAGAGGTGGAGCTTTTTCTCCCTCTCTCTCTTTCATACACACACACACACACACACACACACACACACACACACTGTTTAAACGCGTAAATCCTCAGGCTGTCACATCCTAACACTTAAAGATCCACAGAAACTCAAACACACATAAAGCTTCTCTCGCTTTACGTCACTGCTCAGTCTCTCACCGTCATGTGAAACTCACACACACTCTCACACACACACACACACACACACACACACACACACACACACACAGTACTACACTAAGAGTAATTAACTGGAACCCAGGACTGCTTTCATGAAAGTATTCTTTGGAAAGCGTTCTGTTCTAACGTGTTTTCGTAGCCTTACGATAAAATCATGACGATAAAATCAATGTCTAAAGCCCTTTTTACACAGAAAAAACGCATGCCAAGTTTTGAGACAGAACACACATCTATAAATGCTGTCCTTCACACCGAGTCCGAACCTGCTGGACCGCGACGCTGCATAAAAAGTTTAACCGGAGCCTGTTCTAATTCCTGTGTGGTTAAAATCAGGCTGACCAATCAGAGCTCGGTCTCCGGGCAGAACAGCTCAGCAGGAGCTTATAGGACGAGCAACAGGCTGCCTCTAAAAACATGGATATTAACGTGGAAATTCTTATGAACTTCTCAGTGCTTGTCTTAAGAACGTTTGCAGGTTTTTTCGTAAGAAATCTTTGGTGAATGCGTCCCAAAGCTGGATCAGGAACTCTAATGGTTCCTGCTTTGGATCTTTAGGATCTTATGAATCTGATTTTCAGGTCGTTTGGGGTCAGGCTCACGGCTTTTGAAATTTGACTCTGACCTCTGACCCCTGACCCTGTAAGTGCACCCAAACACATAGCTATGATTCTTACCAAGTCTTTGAAGGTCGACTCTGCCCACTTCCACCGTTTCCGGTTTATAGGGCCCTGATGGTTCCTGCATGTGGAGTGTGTTTGGGTCCTGTGGGATCTGAGATCAGGGATTAGATTATTAATAAACATGATTATTATCTATTAGGTCAGTGTTGTATCAGTTACTTATTGGCTTATGTTGCTTAATTCTGTTATTTTCAATACAGGCATTATTGATTATAACATTAGAACTTTATTGACTAATATTGCAGTATATATGTATGTGTGTGTGTGTGTGTGTGTGTGTGTGTGTGTGTGTGTGTGTGTGTGTGTGTGTGTGCGCGCTGTAGATAAGTAGCTGAAGTGTTTCCTGCTGTAGGTTCGGTGTTTATCAGACTGTTTGCAGATTCTTCTGCAGAAATAAACACAAGCTTCCTGAGCTCGCTCCATCTCTCAGCATTATTACTCTGTGTGTGTGTGTGTGTGTGTGTGTGTGTGTGTGTGTACAGTCATTTATTTTTTAGATATATTTTTATGTTTCTTTATTATTATTATTATTTTTATAAATTATCACACTGTGTTCTAATCATTATCTGTACAGTATTAATTGATTAATTGATGTAGATTGTATATACTTCATACATTATTACATTTGTTATTTTATTATTTAACTCTGTCTTATATGTCTTATATTCTATAGTTTTATATTCTCTATTTTATTATCCTCTTCATGATATTAATCATAGCTATTGTTATAAATGTACTAATTAGGTAATTTAGTCTAATTCTTACATATAACATCTAGGCCGTAGGCAGGTCGGGTCTCTTTTTGAGACTCGGTTTTGACAAGGTTCCTTCCTAATAACATTTAGGGATTTTCCTCGCCACTGTCGCTCCAGGCTTGCTCCATTATAAAATGAGATATAGAAATAAATCTGACTTAGTTATATGTACATTTAAAGGTTACAGTCGGTTTGTTCCACAAGCTGCTGTTTTTGGAGATTTGGAATGCAAGTAAATAAATAATATTATCCTTTAGAAAAAATTATATTTCCATTGTTACATAAAATATGTTTTATAGATTCCATCATGACGTATTAGATTATTTAAAGAAATACTAAACCCCAGTAAACATCTCTCTCTGATAGGAATCAGTCCACTGATGAGAATAAAGCTGAGTTCCAGTTCTCTGGTGATCAGCCCCGTATTTAATGAGTCCTACTTTAACATCCCTCAGGAGTTTCTCGTGTTATTTTGATGATGTTCAGGTGGCAGATGGAGGGACAGATAAGATGGAGGAGGTGTTTATACATGCTGAAACACAAACCACAAGATCAGGGTGGAAGAAAAATAAAATCATTAATGCACATGATCAGCTTCCTGACCGATCTGTAACTCTAAATTAAGGGCTTCTGAATATCAGGGCTGTAGCTCCACCTGAACTACACCTATAGTCTAGGTATCAAAATAAAAATCTAGGGTTATTTTTATATATAAAACTGCTTGTCTTTGTATAAGTTTATGTATTATAAAATGTCACACTGTAGTATTTTATCTCTGTTTAAGAGGCTTTTATAAAACATGCTGATCTGGCTGGAAGGCACCACCAGGACTCGAACCCTGATCCCTGCGTTGTTGGGTTACTGCATTAGACTGTTAATCTATCCGACATTTCTGTTCATAGCTGAAGCTACACTTTAAGCCATGTTGCTAAAGCTCTCTGATTAATGGGATCATATTTTACATGATTTAGCTTCTGGTTCTGGTTCTGGTTATTAGCCAAACTTTTCATGGTTAAATGGCGGCGTACCAGCAGACAGTTGCTCCTGATCGTCCTGTGTGGTCACGGTTTTACTGCAACAATCAGACAGACCTGCCAATCTCTGTCATTTCCTGCTTAAACCAAAACCATCCACATCAAGTTCCTACAGGCCTGCAGCTCAAGGAATTCATCCATTCATCCGTGTTTGCTCTCTGCCAATCTTTCATCAGTGACAGAGAGCAAACATAAGTCACTCTTCAGGAACCCTTCAGCTTCAGAACTGCAGTTTGAAATCACACTCAGAAATGTGTGAAATGTGAGATTCATTTAATTCTGTATTATTTCGAAAGCCCATTGAGTTAGTCCTAAACCTAAAAATGCTCAGGTAGATGAAAAACATCTTAAGATACAAAGGAACATTTCGAGGAACCAGGCTCAGAAGTTGAACCCATCCTCCTCTGGATGAACCAGGTCTAAATCCTTGTTGTTGTTTTTTTATCTGAGTGAATGTTGTGGATCATACATATCATTTCTGGATCTTTTAAGATAAAGTGAATTGCACGTTCTTACTTCACCAAATCTCCCCGGGGTTTGTACAGTTTGGCGTTCCATAAGGCTCAGTTTTAGGTCCAGTTAACTTATTTTCCTCAAGATCCTTTGGGCCCTTTGTGATTTGGCTCCCAATTTTGTTTCTGTTGAATCTTTACTCATAAAGCCGTCTTTATTAATGTTACATGTACAGAGGAACCGTTTATGATTAGACTAAGAATAATAAGCACACAGAGCCCTCTGGTGGAGACAAATGAGTACTACAGTTAAAATATTTATATAAATAATTAATAATGATATTCATAATATATTTACTAATAATGCACAAATAGATAAATAATTACCTATCTAATTATTACTCCTAAACAATGCTGGGAAAAACGGTGCTAAAATATTTAAACAAGATTTATATTTAACAATATAAAATATAATTACTACTATTTTAACCCTCCCCATCTCTCTCTCTCTCTCTCTCTCTCTCTCTCTCTCTCTCTCTCTCTCTCTCTCTCTCTCTCTCACACACACACACACACACACACACACACACACACACCAGTATCTAGGCAAGATACAGAAGAATTAAACATAAATGAGGGAACTAATCATATAATTTCTGTAAACCATTAATAACAGCACTTAAAGAAAGCAGGTGGTTGGTAAATGAAATAAATATAAAAAATATTAACATAATAAGGGTTTTTAAAATCTAAAAATAATAACAGTCTATAAAAAGAAATTTAATAACAGTAGAAAATAAATAAATGAATAAATAAATAAATATATGTAAAATAGCATATAAACATTGGGGCAAAAAAGTGTTTAGCCAGCCACTGATTGTGCAGGTTCTCCTACTTAGAAAGATGAGAGAGGTCTGTAACTTTCATCATAGCTACACTTCAACTATGAGAGACAAAATGAGAAAAAAAATCCAGGAAATCACATTGTAGGATTTTTAAAGAATTCAATTGTAAATCATGGTGGAAAATAAATAAGTATTTGGTCACCCACAAACAAGCAAGATTTCTGGCTCTCACAGACCTGTAACTTCTTCTTTAAGAAGCTCTTCTGTCCTCCACTCGTTACCTGTATTAATGGCACCTGTTTGACCTCGTTACCTGTATAAAAGACACCTGTCCACAGCCTCAAACAGTCAGACTCCAAACTCAACCATGGCCAAGACCAAAGAGCTGTGAAGGACACCAGGTCGAAAACTGAAGACCTGCACCAGGCTTGGGAAGAGTGAATTACAATAGGCAAGCCCAGGTTGGGTGTGAATATAAATCAACTGTGGGAGCAATTGTTAAGAAAATGGAAGCCATACAAGACCATTGATAATCTTTCCTCGATTCGGGGCCCCCACGCAAGATCTCATCCCGTGGGGTCAAAAATGATCATGAGAAACGAGAGCAAAAATCCCAGAACTACACGGAGAGAGACCTGATGAATGACCTGCAGAGAGCTGGGACCAAGTAACAAAAACTCAACTGGAGGAAGAAGGGAAGAAGAATGCTGAGTTGCATCCCAAGACCACCATACCTACTGTGAATCATGGGGGGTGGAAACTCATGCTTTGGGGCTGTTTTTCTGCAGAGGGGACAGGGACGACTGATCCCGTGGTAAGGGAAGAATGAACGGGGCATGTATCGTGAGATTTTTAAGCCAAAACCTCCTCCATCAGTGAGAGCATTGAAGATGGAACGTGGCGGGGCTTCCAGCATGGACAATGATCACAAACACACACGCTGGGCTTGTAATGAAGGAATGGCTCCCATAAAAAGCATTTCAAGATCCTGGAGTGGCCCTAGCCAGTCTCCAAGACCTCAGCCCAATAGAACATTTGTGAAGGGAGTTGAAAGTTCCGTGTTGCCCCAAAAACATCACTGCTCTAGAGGAGATCTGCATGGAGGAATGGGCCAAAATACCAGCTACAGTGTGTGCCAACCTGGTGAAGACTTACAGGAAACGTTTGACCTCTGTCATTTCCAACAAAGGTTATGTTACAAAGTATTGAGTTGAACTTTTGTTATTGACCAAATACTTATTTTCCACCATAATTTACAATTAAATTCTTTAAAAATCCTACAATGTGATTTCCTGGATTTTTTTTTTTTTTTTCATTTTGTCTCTCATAGTTGAAGTGTAGCGATGATGAAAATTACAGACCTTTGTCATTTTAAGTAGTATTCTAGAGAGGAGAACTTGCACAGTCAGTGGCTGACTAAATACTTTTTTGCCCCACTGTATGTGTATAATAGTAGTTTATTAGGTTCGTTTATAAAACGATATTTATTCATAGTATTTCTATATTTAAACACTTGCTATATTTTTATTAGACGTTTTCTTTATTCCTAATAAAATCGGGATTATTTTGAATAAACGACGGTGGGCTGTTGCTATATGACGTCACATCGTGGGCGTGTCCATGCGGCGCTCTGTTCTCGGTGTTTTTGAGGATCTGAAGGAAAATAAACTGAATCATTTTTCTGCTGATTTAATTCTCTCTCTTTAATTAAAGCTTTATCATGGCCTCTAAATGTCCCAGATGCGAGAAGACGGTTTATTTCGGTGAGTGAAGATGATGAAGATGATAATTTAATAGCGGTGTGTGTTTAATGTGGTTTATAAAAAGGATTAATCTAACACAGCGAATTAGTCTAATTTAATCAAATCTATTCTAATCTAATCGGCTTTAGATGACATTGGTTTTATATTTGTAATCGTTTATTCTCTGTGTAATCCAACCGTTTCAGTTCCTTTATTGCAGGCTGGATGAATAATTCAGAATGGGGGGTGTGTGTGTGTGTGTGTGTGTGTGTGTGTGTGTGTGTGTGTGTGTGTGTGTGTGTGTGTGTGTTATTATCTAAGCATCATTTCAGTGTCCATTTTAAACGCTTAATAAAAAACATAAGGTGATTTTAATTCTATCCTATAGATCCTTTAATTCATCACAATATAAATCATTTCATTTTCTGTACCTCCTAAAATACCAAGGTGCTGCTCTGTTCTAATACCCTATCCACACTGTAGGGCCCCGGGTTCGGGTCCTGGCATTGCCTTCTCATGTGTCTGAGGGAGAGAACGAAATATTTTTTATGGAACTTCTTACGTTTCCTCATTATGTCGTAAATTACTATATTTCACATATGTAAATAGATGTACAGATATACGAATATATAATTCAGATGTTATCAGATTTGATTTTTTCGCTTCTATTTTATTTTCATTTTTATTATTATGACATTTTTAAATCTTGTCTTATCTTTTCTTATCTAGACTGAACCAGGACAGTTGTTAGAAGCATTTCACTGCAATTTGTACCTTGTGTAATTGTGTATGTTACAAATACATCTGAATTTCTCTGATTCTCTGTTTTTACTTTATTTTTAATGTTAAAGCGTACTTTACTGTAAGTGTTCTGAATGATTGTTTGATCAGAAGTATTGGCACCCTGCGTAAAGCTGATCTGTGTATCCGCTTCTCTTGAATCTTATTATTATTATTATTATTATTTTTTTTTTTTTGCTAATAGCTGAGAAAGTGTCTTCTCTGGGGAAGGACTGGCACAAATTCTGTCTGAAGTGTGAGCGCTGCAATAAAACCCTCAACCCTGGAGGACACGCCGAGGTAAACACGACCCAGAATTGAATCCTGAATAAAATGAGCTCAGGATTAACAGATCCAGGATCTTCCTAATCATAATCATTTAACTATTAATTTACTTAAGAGCTGAAAATCATTTCAATATGTTAGAAATTAAACAAAGCAGGAACTCTGGGGGTGCGGACCTGTGACCGAGGTCCTTTGAGGGACCGTCTTACCAACCCTGTAACAGCGCCCCCATCATGCAATGAAGAAAATGATACAGATGGTGGATGGACACGGCAAGCTTAGTGCGCTCAGTTCCTTATGGAAACGCTCTCCCAGTGAAAAGAAGCAAAAGACAATCTATAACAATAAAACAATTAAAACAATTCAACTAAAAAATGAGAATGTCTTACAAATCAGATTTAAGATTTAATGAGTTTTGTATCTGTATCTGCTACAGTTTGAATCATACATTATGAAAAAGTTTTAAAAAGCAATTTATGTTTTTTTAAAACAATGTCATGTTAATATTTGTGTTTGTGATTTTTGTTTTGCACAGCATGACGGGAAACCGTACTGCCATAAACCCTGCTATGCTACGCTGTTTGGACCCAAAGGTACACGCTAACAACTCGTTATAACAGCCTGTTAAACACATAAATGAATTATAATTATTTTTCTATTATTTCACTGAACTCAAAATATAATGTCATTTTTACTGATTAAATAATACATTCATATTTAAATATATTTGTTGCTAAATAATGATTTATAATCTGTTCCTGTGTAAGCTCATAATAATAATGTTTTATTGATTTATAATATTAACGCTCTCATAGTAAGATTAATAAATAGAATTAATAATGATATACTAATTAAATAATGTTTCTTTAACTCTCTGAAGGTGTGAATATTGGCGGTGCGGGTTCGTACGTGTACGAAGCTCCGGTGAGCGATGTCTTGTCTGATACCAGCACAGAACCACAGCCCAAGCCGGAGGCGAGGAAGAGCACAGCGCCACCTAGAGGCCCGGTGAAGGGTGAGAGAACAGACCTCATTCGATCTGGTTAAAGATGTTCAAGTGTTGAAGGTTTATTTTTAATTTTTTAAAAACTTTAATATCATTGTGTATTGTTGTATTTGTTGATTTGTAGTTCAGGTATTTAAATCAATAATGAGAAATGGGTCTTTTTAAATTATATAAATAAATTATTTATTGAATCTTACAGCAGCGAGTTTCACGTCTTTCACCGGAGCGCCCAACATCTGCCCCCGCTGCACCAAAACCGTTTACTTTGGTAAGAAATAAACCTCATGAGTGAGGATTAAACAAAGCCATGCCCCAGATTGGTCCTGTGGATGTTTGGTAGGTTCTTCCTATTGGACCATGGAGTGCCAAAACTTTAGAGCAATACTGTACAATGTGTGTAAATGATGGAAAAATAATGTTTACTATTACCTGTGAAAGTACTAATACCATACCTGTGTGTGTGTGTGTGTGTGTGTGTGTGTGTATGTGTGTGTGTGTGTGTGTGTGTGTGTGTGTGTAGCTGAGAAGGTAACATCTCTGGGTAAGGACTGGCACAGGCCATGTCTGCGCTGTGAGAGGTGCAACAAAACTCTGGCCCCCGGGAGCCACGCCGAGGTCAGTGTGTGTGTGTGTGTGTGTGTGTGTGTGAGAGAGAGAGAGAGATAAATAAGGTCAAAAACCTTCTCCTTTTTATTAAACTGTACTGAGTGTGTGTGTTGTGTTTCAGCATGATGGTCAACCGTACTGCCATAAACCCTGCTACGCTGTTCTGTTTGGACCCAAAGGTACACTAACATCACACACACACACACACACACACACGCACGCACGCACGCACGCACAGAGACCTTGGATTAAAGAGGGCAGAGCCAAAACCCGAGAGTGCAACTAACTGTGGTTCATGGTGATGATCGTTTGGAGCTGACTTTGTGTGTGTGTGTGTGTGTGTGTGTGTGTGTGTGTTAGGAGTGAACACTGGGGGAATGGGAAGCTTTATCTATGAAGAAGCGGCTTCAGATCCTCGGGCATGAAGACGGCGTGTGTGTTCTGACCCTGACGTTAGCTAACTCACCGTTTGTACTTTTATAATTGTGTAGCTGTAGTTACGAATTATTCTGCCAGTGTTACGCTGTTTACGATCAGTATTAATGATGTCATAACCATAGCAGTCTTATTTATTAATTTATTTATTATTGCACTGTTTATCTGCAAATTTGTACATTCAATAAAATAGTACCAATGGGAAATAAAGTGTTATTATTATTATTATTATTATTATTATTATTATTATCATATTATTATCATATTATTATTATTATTATTATTGGTATTATTATTATTATTATTATTATTATTATTATTATTATTATCATTATCATTTTAGGCAAAAGCGTGGCGTACAGAAATCAAAGATAATGTTCATCTTATGAAATTGAACTGGAGATGAAACCCAGCAGCAGATTTTATTCAGATTTCACTGAAAACGTAACTAAAACGTTTAATTTGTTAACGCCTAGACCAGAGTAACACGGAAGTGCAAAAGACGTTTATAAACGCGCGGT
The DNA here is from genome assembly GCA_025084515.1 of Ancistrus triradiatus. Lineage (NCBI taxonomy): Eukaryota > Metazoa > Chordata > Actinopteri > Siluriformes > Loricariidae > Ancistrus > Ancistrus triradiatus. The sequence goes on from JAJAGP010002949.1 coordinate 24,317, forward strand.
GAATGCTGGGTAATGTAGTTGTGTGAGGATGTGGGTTGCTGTGCTCGGTGGAGGTCTAATTCTGGTCCTGATCGCTCGCAGGACTTTATTCGGTAGGAGCCGAGCCGTGGTTCGGTTCCGACCCGGAATGATGCGCGGGAAAACTGTGATAGTGACGGGCGCGAGCAGCGGGATTGGTAAAGCTACGGCAGCCGGGTTACTGAGCCTGAGCGCGCGGGTCATCATGGCGTGCAGGTACATACACACATACACAAACACAAACAGAAATGTACAGTAATACACACTCTCAGGGTGTAACACACCGTGGTTTGCAGGGACATGGCGCGCGCACAGCAGGCTGCCACTGATATCCGTGAGCGCGCGGGACCGAATACCGGAGAACTGATCATCAAACGCCTGGACCTGACGTCACTCAGATCAGTGCGCGCGTTCTGCACGGAAGTCATTCAGGTGTGTGTGTGCGTGCGTGTGTGTGTGTGTGTGGTCGGTCAGTCAGTCAGAACTAAATCGGTTGTATATAATGATACATTTTATTTAGGTGTAAATATTAAAAGATCAAAGGGCACATTATGATGTAATAGTTTAACCCCCTGGGGCATTATATTACTGATCAAATACTAGTGAAGTGTATATATAACAACCCCTAATCCTAACTTTAATCTTAACCTCTAACCCAGTTCTAATCCTGATCCCTAACCAAAATCCCCAACTGTTATCCTAATCCTTACCACTAATCCTAACTGTAATCCTAAATTTAAATATAATCCTAAATTTAATCATAATCCTAACCCTTAATCCTAACCTGTAATCCTGAGTTTAATCCTAATCCTAACCCCCTACCTTAACCGTAACTTTAATCCTAATTATAACTGCTAATCCTAAATCCTAACCCTATAATTGTAATCCTAAATCCTAACCCCTAATCCTAAACCCTAACCCTACCCTGGATTATCTGATCTGGTGGGAGCTGTTTTTGTCGGTTTTGCTGCAGGAGGAGCAGAGGATCGATGTTCTGATTAATAACGCCGGCGTGTATCGCTGCCCCTATGCTAAAACCGAGGACGGGTTCGAGCTGCAGTTCGGTGTTAATCACCTGGCTCACTTCCTGCTGACGGTGCTGCTGACGGACCTGCTGCTTAAGTCGTCCCCCAGCCGCGTCCTGCTGGTCTCCTCCAAACTCTATAAACGTGGCTCCATCGACTTTGACGACCTGAACGCCGAGCGGAGCTACGACGCCGCGGCACGCTACAGCCAGAGCAAACTCGCTAACTTGCTGTTCACCAGCGAGCTGGCGCGCCGTACCGAGGGCACCGGACTGACCGTCAACGCTCTCTCACCCGGCATGGTCAGGACCAACCTGGGTCGGCACGTCAGGCTCCCCCTGCTGGCCAGGCCCCTCCTGTGGGCGGGATCACGGCTGTTCTTTAAGAGCCCAGAGGAGGGCGCCGAGACACCGCTGTACCTGGCCTGTTCGCCCGAGGTGGAGGACGTTACCGGGAAGTTCTTCTCCAACTGCAGACAGGAGGCGCTGCTGCCCAAAGCGACCGACGACGAGACGGCCAGGCGGCTGTGGGAGCTGAGCGAGAGCGCGGTGGGACTGAGGGGCGGAGCCGAGGGGTACTGATTAAAATCATTAGTTAAATTTAAAGACAGACACAGAGTTTATAGTTAGAGTTTATAAGGCTGTAAGAGTTATTTATTAACCAGCACTTGGAGAGCTCTCTATATCATTATCTCTCATACTTATCATTGGTGGTTCTTCCATAGAAACACATTCATGTTCAGATTCAAATGATAACTGACAAAATTCAACTTTAACTGAAAACCACCTAGCAACACCTTAGCAACCAAAAGTATTGGGACACAAGCCACATTCCTTCTGTTTGCCACATTTCAATAACTGTTGTAGTTCCTTCAGGAAATGCAGATCTAATTATTATAATAATTATTGTGAATTTCCATAAATAAAAATCTGAGTGTTCCTCTCACTTTCAGCGTTATCTCTCGACACAGTTCCATATCGTTTGCATGCAGTTTTCTTGTGAACATACTGTAGGAACTGATAAGTAGGATCAAAGTTCTGTTTTTTTGGAACTGGATCTGCAGTGGTGCTTGAAAGTTTGTGAACCCTTTAGAATTTTCTATATTTCTGCATAAATATGACCTAGAACATCATCAGATTTACACACAAGTCCTAAAAGTAGATAAAGAGAACCCAGTTAAACAGATGAGGAAAAAAATGTCTTGGTCATTTATTTATTGAGGAAAATGATCCAATATTACATATTAGTGAGTGGCAAAAGTATGTGAGCCTTTGCTTCAGTATCTGGTGTGACCCCCCTGTGCAGCAATAACTGAAGCTAAACGTTTCCTGTAGCTGTTGATCAGTCCTGCACACCGGCTTGGAGGAATTTTAGCCCATTCCTCCGTACAGAACAGCTTCAACTCTGGGATGTTGGTGGGTTTCCTCACATTAGGGTGCTGAGGTGCTATTAGTGGGACCCAAGGCTGTGAGAGACAGGTTAGCTACATCTATCCTAAATCTAGATGGCTGTCCAGTATTGGCCCGTCCGGTCTGTAAAAAAACTTAGGGGTCACTTTGATTCAGACTCTCCTGTGATGCGCACATTAGCAGCATCACTCCGGGAATTGCTCTCTTTCAAGTACGTAATATCGCTAAACTTAGAAATATTCCTCTCTTTTAATGATGCAGAAAAACTTGTTCCTGCGTTTAAACCCTCAAGGTTGGATTACTGTAACGCCTTACTTATGGATGCTCTAGTAAACTATTAATAAACTTCAGTTAGTTCAGAATGCAGCTGCCCGAGTTGCTAACTCGAAATAGAAAAATTTGATCATATCAATCTGTTCTATCAGCACTGCACTGGTTACCAGTCAAATTCCGCATTGATTACAAATACTTCTTATAACTTATAAAGCTCTACATGGCCTGGCCCCACACTATCGGTGAACATCTTTGAGTTTTACAATCCAAACTCGTCTACTTCGTTGCAGGGTGCCGGACTTCGTTTATTTCCTGAATTAAAAAAGTCACAAGGCAGGGGGGAAAGGCTTTTCATACATGGCCCCAAACTATGGAATAATTCCTTTCGTTCAAGATTCAGACACCCTCCAAAGTTTTAAGTCTGGCTAAAGAATACCTATTTACGCAGGCTTTTGCAGATAGACCAGGTTGCATGGCTTGGGCAATGGGGCCGGAGTTGGAGTCATGTCGGCCTGCCTGCCTGTCCGCCTAGCCGGGAGTGTCGGGTCGGGTGGGCGGTCTGGCTGAATGGGCATTCGGTCTGTGATCTTGGACTCCTGAATCCTTGCCTTAGAATAAGGGCAGAGCTGGGGTTCTCGTCAAAGAGTCTTATGGTGATCAGAGACGTTGCGGTGCTGTCTTTTGCCGATCGTGGGGTTGCCAATGTCTCATGTGATCCCTCTTGCTGTTGTTCCTACCAGTTCTCCTCGTTCAGCTTTCTAGACTATGCTGCGTAGCTAATGCTGCCGGGGGTCTCATGTACACTTGGCAATCAGTGATTGACATGGAATCAGTGATTGTTAATAAACACTGTGCTCTTATCAATAACTATTTACATTTCTGTTTTCATCCGAGCTGTGTTCCGGCCGTTTTCCGGCCTACACATGATGTACATCTGAGGAGCTCCACGGTGCATAATCACATTTTTATTCGCCATGACCCATGACTTTAGTTTCGCTCTTAGATTATCATAATACCTGGGCCACTAAGTCGCGTTGCATATTCACATTCTATTCGAACTTGACTCCATGGACTTTAGTTCGCTCTTAGATTTATCTCTACGTCGCCCAAGGAGGTTGGGTCCCTTTGAATAGTCTTGGTCCTCCCAAGGTTTCTTCTAGAACTAGGGAGTTTTTCCTTGCCACTGTCGGCTAGGCTCGCTCAATTTGAGATTGGACGTAGTTATTAGGAGATATTTAAACTTGTTAACGTTGCTTGAGACAATGCCCCATTGTAAAAAAAGCGCTATATAAATACATCTGACTGACTTGACTTGAACATTAGCGCTCACTTCAGGTCCTTCCACAACATTTCCATTGGATTAAGGTCAGAACTTTGACTTGGCCATTCCAAAACATGAACTTTATTCTTCTGTAACCATTCTTTGGTAGAACGGCTTGTGTGCTTAGGGTCGGTGTCTTGCTGCATGACCCACCTTCTCTTGAGATTCAGTTCATGGACAGATGTCCTGACATTTTCCTTTAGAATTCTCTGATATCATTCAGAATTCATGGTTCCTTCAATGATGGCAAGCCATCCTGCCCAGATGCAGCAAAACAGGCCCAAACCATGATACTACCACTACCATGTTTCACAGATGGGATAAGGTTCTTATGCTGGAATGCAGTATTTTACTTTATCGCGTCAGAATAGGGCGAAAAGTTCTGAGAATCAAAAAACAGAATTCATAACCAATAAATGACATTTTGTAATTGAGAAAACTATTATTAATAATGAGAGTTATAAAGTCAGGTTTGTAAACAGAATATTTAATAACTAGGGACTGTGGTGGCCTAGTGGTTAAGGTGCTGGACTATGAACCAGAAGGTACAGGGTTCAAATCCCACCTCAGCCAAAAAAGTGCCACTGTTGGGTCCTTGAGCAAGACCCTTAACCCAAAATTGCTTGGATTGTAAGACTGTACCAATTGTAAGTCGCTCTGGATAAGGGCGTCTGCTAAATGCTGTAAATATATATTTCGGTATTTAATCGTCCATTTTGTGTTTTATATTCTTGAAGAGTCCGTTTTTGCATTCGTTGCATCTTTTCTCAGTTGCGCTTCTCTCAGTCTCGCTTTCGCCTCTTTCTACACACCTCGCTACTTCAGGGAAAGCAAGCCAGTCCACTGGAAAATGGCGGCCCGGCAAACACAGGTAAGCTGTGTGTTTGTGTTTTCTCATATCAGCTAGTTTTAACGATTATGTCTTTTAGTAAAGCACAGTTCGTCATAGAGGCTTAGAGTCAGACTGCTAACTGGTTAATCTAGGTAGAGTGCTAATGTTAGCTAGCTCAATCGCTTTGTGAAATACTCTCAAGAAGGTCCTGTTGTGAGAATGTCCTAAGCCAGCACATTTATACATGGCTCTCTCCATAAAACCAGGGAGGTCTTTTCAGAAAATGTTGGGGCTAGAGTTGTTAAAATAGTATGTCGATTGTAACATGTGGATTCGGTACTACATCATCTGACAAACGTCCTCACCGAGGTTCAAGTAGATCTGTTGTGGAGTTTTGGAAAGATAACCACCTTGTTGTACATTGTAATTATTACTGATTACTTATTGAGCTAACCTTTTATGTTTATTAAGAGTAATAAGGTTATTTCACTCTTTCAAACTTGGCTAACTACCAGAGTATCTGATGGCTGACCAGACCAGATTTAAGGCCAAGCTATGTTGGAGTTTTGTTTTGGAACTCACCTGATTATATTGTAATTCAGTACACATGTACAGTGGGGCAAAAAAGTATTTAGCCAGCCACTGATTGTGCAGGTTCTCCTACTTAGAAAAATGAGGAGGTCTGTAATTTTCATCATAGGTACACTTCAACTGAGAGAGACAAAATGAGAAACAAAATCCAGGAAATCACATTGTAGGATTTTTAAAGAATTAAATTGTAAATCATGGTGGAAAATAAGTATTTGGTCAATAAAGTTGGTTCAACTCAATACTTTGGCAATGGCAGAGATCAAAATGTTTCCTTTAAGTCATCACCAGGCTTGCACACACTGTAGCTGGTATTTTGGCCCGTTCCTCCATGCAGATCTCCTCTAGAGCAGTGATGTTTTGGGGCAACACGGACTTTCAACTCCCTTCACAAATTTTCTATGGGGTTGAGGTCTGGAGACTGGCTAGGCCACTCCAGGATCTTAAAATGCTTTTTACGGAGCCACTCCTTCGTTGCCTGAGCGGTTTGTGTTTGGGTCATGTCATGCTGGAAGACCAGCCACATTTCATCTTCAATGCTCTCACTGATGGAAGGAGGTTTTGGCTTAAAATCTCACGATACATGGCCCCGTTCATTCTTCCCTTAACACGGATCAGTCGTCCTGTCCTCTCTGCAGAAAAACAGCCCCAGAGCATGATGTTTCCACCCCCATGCTTCACAGTAGGTATGGTGTTCTTGGGATGCAACTCTTCCTCCAAACACAACGAGTTGAGTTTTTACCAAAAAGTTCTATTTTGGTTTCATCTGACCACATGATATTCTCCCAATCCTCTTCTGGATCATCCATATGCCTGGACATGTACTGGCTTAAGCAGGGGGGCACGCCTGGCACTGCAGGATCTGAGTCCCTCTCGGCGTAGTGTGTTACTGATGGTAGCCTTTGTTACTTTGCAGCTCTCTGCAGGTCATTCATCAGGTAGTTCTGGGATTTTTGCTAACCGTTCTCATGATCATTTTGACCCCACTGGATGAGATCTTGCGTGGAGCCCCAGACTGAGGGAGATTATCAATGGTCTTGTATGGATTCCATTTTCTTACAGTTGCTCTCACAGTTGATTTATTCACACCAACCTGCTTGCCTATTGTAGATTCACTCTTCCCAGCCTGCTGCAGGTCTCCAATTTTCTTCCTGGTGTCCTTCAACAGCTCTTTGGTCTTGGCCATGGTTGAGTTTGGAGTCTGACTGTTTGAGGCTGTGGACAGGTGTCTTTTATGCAGATAACCAGATAAAACAGGTGCCATTAATACAGCTAACGAGTGGAGGACAGAAGAGCTTCTTAAAGAAGAAGTTACAGGTCTGTGAGAGCCAGAAATCTTGCTTGTTTGTGGGTGACCAAATACATATTTTCCACCATAATTTACAATTAAATTCTTTAAAAATCCTACAATGTGATTTCCTGGATTTTTTTTCTCATTTTGTCTCTCATAGTTGAAGTGTAGCTATGATGAAAATTACAGACCTCTCTCATCTTCTGAAGTAGGAGAACTTGCACAATCAGTGGCTGACTAAATACTTTTTTACCCCACTGGATATACCCTTGGGACTGTATCTGTGTACAGGCGGTCTATGATGGAAATTTGATTTTTAGAAAAGTTAAGGAGTAAGGTGAAAATTTTGATCTGCATAACTTAATGTCATAATGTATCCTATAAGTATTAATACATGTTAATATATGCAAGTATATATTGTTAATGGTCTAGAATAAACCTGAGTTGAAGAACAGATCTATCTATCACAGATACGTTACAAAATGTCATTTATTGGATATGAATTCTGTTTTTTGATTCTCAGAACTTGGACTGTGGTGGCCTAGCGGGAGAGGTACTGGACTCTGGACCAGAAGGTCCTGAGTTCAAATCCCACCTCTGCCAAGCTGCCACTGTTGGGTCCTTGAGCAAGGCCCTTAACCGTCAATTGCTTGGATTGTAAGACTGTACCAATTGTAAATCGCTCTGGATAAGGGCGTCTGCTAAATGCTGTAAATGTAAACTTTTGGCCCTATTTTGACACCATATTCCATTCTCCAAACATAAGGCTTTTTTCTTAAAAAACCTTCTTCCAATAGCCTTCTGGCTCGTCCACGTGATCTTTAGCAAACTGCAGACGAGCAGCAATGTTCTTTTTGGAGCCCTGCCATCCAAGGGAGTTTTTCCTTGCCACTGTCGCCCTAGGCTTGCTCAATTTGGGATTGGACGTAGTTATTAGGAGATAATCTAAACTTGTAAAGTTGCTTTGAGACAATGCTCCATTGTAAAAGGCGCTATAGAAATAAATCTGACTTGACTTGACACCATTGTTGTTCAGTGTTCTTCTGATGCTGGACTCATGAACATTAACATTAGCCAATGTGAGGGAGGCCTTCAGTTGCTTAGAAGTTACCCTGGGCTCCTCTATGACCTCACCAACTATTACACGCCTTGCTCTTGGAGTAATCTTTGTTGGTCGACCACTCCTGGGGAGGGTAACAATGGTCTGGAATTTCCTCCATTTGTACACAATCTGTCTGACTGTGGATTGGTGGAGTCCAAACTCTTTAGAGATGGTTTTGTAACCTTTTCCAGCCTGATGAGCATCAACAACTCTTTTCTTTCGCTACTCACTAATATGTAATATTGGATCATTTTCCTCAATAAATAAATGACCAAGTATAATATTTTTGTCTCATTTGTGTAACTAGGTTCTCTTTATCTACTTT
>JAJAGP010002949.1:35000-90929 GCA_025084515.1 Ancistrus triradiatus
CAGAGTACCGTAGAGCTGCGCTTTGGTCAGACTGTCCTTGCGGGTCAGGCCGAGGCTGGTGAACGACTGGTACTGCGACGGAGGCTGAGAGGCGGGGGAGGCCGGTTCCTGAGGTGAGGCGCTGATGCGATCGGGCTGAAAGGGCTGCAGCTCGGCGCCCATTTCCATCGAGCCCATTTCCAGAGACTCGTTGGAGCTGTTGGGACTCACGTCCTCGTCGGCATACTCCCGCTCTAGTCCGGCCACCTGCTGTTCCACTTCCTGGTGTTCATCCTCCGTTCCGTACAGGTGAGCGTTCTGGAGCTCTGTGCTGGAGAACGGGTCCAGGAGGGTGGCGCCGTGGTGCCGGTAAGCATCGCTGCCCTCTTGGAAGCTGCTGTAGAGTGGGCCGAGGCGGATTTTGGCGGGCCGGACGGAGAAGTGCTGCTCGGAGAAGCTGTAGGGCGAAGCTCGGCCGGCGCTGCAGAACGAATGAGCTGTGACGTCCTCGACGCTCAGGCGCCTCCACCGGCCAATCAGGACCTCCTGCTCCTCCTCCGGCTCCTCTTCTTCCTCCGGGACCAGCGCGCTCCCGCGGCGACTGTCTCCGTAGTTGACGCTGGGCGAGGTGGAGGGCGGGAGCGGCTCGTAGGGCTCGCTGTAGCAGGAAACGGCGCCGCTGTACAGCGGAGAGCCTCCGTTCTGGAAGGCGTGGGACGTGCTGAAGGCGCTCGGACTCTCCTGCTCCCACGAATCGTCGCTTTTGTGCTCGTAGTCGCCGCCGTCTCGCCACTCCATGTAGATCCCGTGGTGCTGGGGCGAGGAGGTGGGGCTGTAAGGAGGTTCGGCCCCCTTTTCCTCAGACCCGCCCCCACTGAAGCTGGAGTAGGAGCTGGAGGCTCCGCCCACAGAGGTGTTGAAGTGAGGAAAGCGGTGCAGGTCGATGCTGGGCCTGCGTTCTCGGCGCCGCTCGTCCGGACAGTAAAGCGCCGTGTCGCTGCTGTACACGTCGCACTTGGAGATGCCGCGCAGACCGAGCCGCTCGTCCCTGCTGATAGGCGTGCCGATCAGAAAGCCCGGGTGCTCTCGGGGCTCGTGGAGGTCACGTCGGGTTGGGCTGGGAGTCGGAGAGCGCGAGGCCTCCTCCTGTTTGGTGGTGATGACGGAGGACGGGATGGGGTCAGAGTAGGGAGACCGACAGAGAGGCGCCGAATCATCCAAGTGCAGACTCAGACGCTCCAGAAAATCAGCAGGCATCTACCCGAGAAAAAGAGCGAGAGAGAGAGACAGAGAGAGATATATCAAACTGATCAGAAACAGACTCGGTACTAAATAAACCATCAGGAGATCAGTAACATTAACAATTAGATCAGCGACGCTCTGAGTGCTTTAGTTCAGCCTCTGATCCAGCACGAGCTGCAGATGATCAGGTGACCGTATCAGGTATCACCATGGCAACAGCGTCGGAGGAAACGAGCCTAATTAGCGTGCAGGCTGTAATTGGCGAGCGATAATGAGGGGGGTTTGGTACGTGTTCCTGCTGCAGAACAATCATAAACATCTCACCCTGTCATACCAGCACCACTTACCGACCATCCTATCCACATCCCATCACTGTAACGACCGAAGCTCGTGCTGTAAGTCGAGTGGATTATTATAATTATACCTCAGTTCAGTTATCATCAACTACTGTTAGATTTTAAGATAAAGATGGGAGAAAAATAATTTGAGGTGAAATGGTTCCATTCTATGGTTCCCCCACTGCTAAAACGTCATCATCAGACTATGGGCTTCAGTCCTAACAGAGGAACAGAATTTATCAATAACTGTATATTATACAGAAAATAATCACAAATATACCGATTGATCAGCTTTAATTTACTAAAAAAAAAAAAACATTCAGTAAATAAAATGAGTCTGACTTATAAGGCAGGGAGACCAAAGTCTAGGATCCCATTACATATATATATATATATATATATATATATATATATATATATGTGTGTGTGTGTGTGTGTGTGTGTGTGTGTGTGTGTATCACCTCTGACAGCTGAGCTCTGTACTGAGCCTGATTACATTGCAGGAGCTGAGCAGCCAGACTGCAGTCCTTCCTGTACAAATCCTGCACAAAAATAAACAAAACTCTACAGAATTACCACCAATAAATACACAACATCATAAATACTGTTCATATAACCCTACAACAATATGGAAAATGTTAATAAATACAGTGGGGCAAAAAAGTATGTAGTCAGCCACTGACTGTGCAAGTTCTCCTACTTAGAAAGATGAGAGAGGTCTGTAATTTTCATCATAGCTACACTTCAACTATGAGAGACAAAATTGTAGGATTTTTAATTAATTTAATTGTAAATTATGGTGGAAAATAAGTATTTGGTCAATAACAAAAGTTCAACTCAATACTTTGTAACATAACCTTTGAGGGCAATGACAGAGGTCAAACGTTTCCTGTAAGTCTTCACCAGGTTGGCACACACTGTAGCTGGTATTTTGGCCCATTCCTCCATGCAGATCTCCTCTAGAGCAGTGATGTTTTGGGGCATCACGGACTTTCAACTCCCTCCACAAATGTTCTATGGGGCTGAGGTCTGGAGACTGGCTAGGCCACTCGAGGAGCTTGAAATGCTTTTTACAGTGCCACTCCTTCGTTGCCCAAGCGTTGTGTTTGGGATCATTGTCATGCTGGAAGCCCCAGCCACGTTCCATCTTCAATGCTCTCACTGATGAAAGGAGGTTTTGGCTTAAAATCTCACGATACATGGCCCCGTTCATTCTTCCCTTAACACGGATCAGTCGTCCTGTCCTCTCTGCAGAAAAACAGCGCCAGAGCATGATGTTTCCACCCCCATGTAGGTAGGGTAGGTATGGTGTTCTTGGGATGCAACTCAGCATTCTTCTTCCTCCAGATGAGTTTTTACCAAAAAGTTCTATTTTGGTTTCATCTGACCACATGATATTCTCCCAATCCTCTTCTGGATCATCCTTATGCTCTCTGGCAAACTTCAGACGGGCCTGGACATGTACTGGCTTAAGCAGGGGGGCACGCCTGGCACTGCAGGATCTGAGTCCCTCTCTGCGTTAGTGTGTTACTGATGGTACCCTGTTACTTTGGTCCCAGCTCTCTGCAGGTTCATTCATCAGGTCCCTCCGTGTAGTTGGGATTTTTGCTCACCGTTCTCATGATATGTGAACCCCACGGCTGAGACTTGCGTGGCGCCCCCAGATCGAGGGAGATTATCAATGGTCTTGTTATGGCTTCCATTTTCTTACAATTGCTCCCACAGATGATTTATCACACCAACATGCTTGCCTATTGTGATTCACTCTTCCCAGCCTGCTGGCAGGTCTTAAATTTTCTGCATGGTGTCCATTCAACAGAATTTGGTCTTGGCCATGGTTGAGTTTGGAGTCTGACTGTTTGAGGCTGTGGACAGGTGTCTTTTATACAGGTAACGAGGTCAAACAGGTGCCATTAATACAGGTAATGAGTGGAGGACAGAAGAGCTTCTTAAAGAAGAAGTTACAGGTCTGTGAGAGCCAGAAATCTTGCTTGTTTGTGGGTGACCAAATACTTATTTATTTTCCACCATGATTTACAATTAAATTCTTTAAAAGTCCTACAATGTGATTTCCTGGATTTTTTTCTCATTTTGTCTCTCATAGTTAAAGTGTAGCTATGATGAAAATTACAGACCTCTCTCATCTTTCTAAGAAGGACACCTTCAGCTGCTGACTAAATACTTTTTTGCCCCACTGTAAAAACTTTGACTCTAATTTCTTTGCAGACAGTATAAACCCTAGATATTTCAGATATATTTCTGGTTAATAAACATCCATTCCTGCATTTCAGGTCTGCAACACGTTCCAAAAAAAAAGTTGGGATGGGGAAATTTAGGGCTGGTAATGAATTAAAAAAGTAAACAGTGATTTGATTTCAAACATGTGACTATAATCATGATTTGGTCCAAAAGCAGTATCCACAAAAGCCTGAGTCTCTGAGGAGGAAAGATGATCAGAGGCTCTCCAGTTTATGTTTAAAAACAATGTTCCTCAAAGATAGATTGGAAGGAATTTATATATTTCAGTCCTAACTTTTTCTGATTTGGATTATTTGGCGTTGTTCTGTTGCATGAACTGAAACTCTGAGCTGATTCTGAACCAAAGAACGTAAATAACGAGAACCTGACGAGCTCATGATGGAGTGTCTTCTTTCAACACGTGTGTGTGTGTGTGTGTGTGTGTGTGTGTGTGTGTGTGTGTGTGTGTGTGTGTGTGTGTGTGTGTGTGCTTACATTATCCTCTTTGAGCTTCTCGATGGTGATCTTTGCCTCCATCAGGTGAGTGTTCAGAACGATAATCTCATGGCTCAGAGCTCGCTTCTCATCATCATGATGCTGCGACTGCAACACAAAAACTCAGCCATAACACTAACACAGAACTCTGTGTGTACAGTGGTGCTTGAAAGTTTGTGAACCCTTTAGAATTTTCTATATTTTGCATAAATATGACCTAAAACATCTTCAGATTTTCACACAAGTCCTACAAGTAGATAAAGAGAACCCAGTTAAAAATGAGACAAAAATATTATTAATTTTGGCATTTATGTTTTTTTTTTTTTTTTTTTTTTTTTTTGTTGAGGAAAATTGATCCAATATTACATATTAGTGAGTGGCAAAAGTATGTTGAACTCTAGGATTAGCAGTTATTGGAAGGTGAAATTAGATCAGGTGTTCAATCAAGGGATGCCAATCAGGTGTGAGTGAGCACCCGTTTTATTTAAAGAACAGGGATTCTATCAACGTCTGCTATTCACAACAAATGTATGTGGAGTGTTATCATGGCACAAACAAAGGAGAGTTCTAGGAGCTCAGAAAGAGTGTTGATGATCATCAGGTGTAAAAGGTTACAAAACCTCTCTAAAAGAGTTGGACTCCAACAATTCCACAGTCAGGACAGCTGGTACACATGGAGGAAATTCCAGACCATTGTTACCCTCCCCAGGAGTGCCCGCCCCACAAAGTCACTAGCCGAGCACGGTGGGTAATAGTTGGTAGGTCACAAAGGGGACCCCAGGGAACGCTAAGCACCTGAAGGCCTCTCTTACATGGGCTAATGTTAATGTCAGAGTCCATCATCAGAAGAACACTGAACAAACAATGGTGTTCATGGCGGGCTGCAAGGAGAAAGCCACGCTCTTCCAAAAAGAACCTTGCTGCTCGTCGAAGTTTGAAAGAATCACGTGGCACGAGCCAGAAGTACTGGAAGACTATTTTGTGACGGATAGACCCCCCCCCCCCCCCCCCAAAAATAACTTTTTGGGTTTAAGAAAAAAGCGTTATGTTTGGAGAAAGGAAAAATGCATTCCCAGCATAAAGAATCTTATCCCTCTGTGAAAACATGGTGGTGGTAGTGTCATGGTTTGGGTTCGTTTTGCTGCTATCGGGCCAGACGGCTTGCAATCATGATGAACAATGAATTCTGAATGCTATCATTGAGTATCCTTATCTAAAGGAAAAATGTCAGGACATCTGTCATGAACTAATCTCAATAGAGGTAAGTCATGCAGCCCCAAGACAGCGACCCTAAGCACACAAGCGTTCCACCAAAGAATGGTTAAAGAAGAATAAAGTTCATGTTTTGGAATGGCCAAAGTCAAAGTTCTGACCTTAATCCAATGGAATTTGCTGTGGGAAGGACTGAAGCGAAGCAGCTAATATGAGGAAACCAACCAACATCCCAGAGCTGAAGTGTTCTGTACGGAGGAATGGGCTAAAATTCTCCAAGTCAGTGAATGTTACTTTTTATTGAACCAAAGCACAGGAAAAAATATGGAATCACTCAATTCTGAGGAAAAAAGTATGGAATCACTCAAGATGGAGGTAGAAAATAAGGACCACCCAGTCATTTCCTTTACCAAATGGACCTGCCTCAGAGTAGATCTGTTCGTTAGTCTGCCAGTTAAAAACAACATGCAGGCATGACACCTTGGCGGGCTGCTGGACGAAGTGGGTGAAGAACAAATGGCTCCAACAAAGAGAAATGTCTCTTGAAACAAAAGAGAGGATTGTGAAATTCTTGAAGAAGGTAAAATTCTTCAAGAAATGGATTGCTGAAATGTGGGCTGTTTTTTTTTTTTTTTTTTTTTTTTTTTTCCCCCCTTTTTTTTTTTTTTTTTTTTTTTTTTTTTCTTTTTTTTTCCTTTTTTTTTTTTCTCCCCCTTGCTCCTTGTATCCACAATTTACAGTCAGCTGTATCCAAGATTATGGACCAAATACAAACAGCAGGAATGGTTGTAAAGCCAAGCGTACTGTAGACCAAACAAAGGACATCAAGCGTTCAAGGGAAAAACACTTAATGGCCATTTGTCTTGAAAACCGAAAAAGTACAACACAAAGATGAACATAAATGGGAGGAAGCTGGAGCCAATGTATGTGACGAACCGTTAGAAATCGCCTACAGGAAATGGGATTTCAATACAGGGAACGCTCAAAGGACAACCCATCATTGACACCTCAAATAAAAAAAAGACTGCGATGGGCAAGGAGAGCCAATCTGGAATGTTGATGATGATGAACAGTTATCTCAGTGATGAGTCCAAGAATCTGAATTGACAAGGTGATGATGCTGGAAACTTTGTTTGGTTGCAGTTCAGTGAGATTTATGAAGAGGACTGCGTGAAGAAAAAACCAAAATTTCCAAGTCCTTATGCTATGGGGCTGCATGTCAGGCAAAGGCACTGGGGAGAATGCACTGTGGTTAATTCTTCTATCGAGCACAAAGTTACATTGAGATTTTGGAGAGTTTTCTCATCCTTCAGTTGAACAGATGTTTGGAGGTGATGAAAAAATTTTCCAAGTGGACAATGCCTCGGCCATAGGGCAAAAAAAGTGAAGCTTCCTTGGAGAAAGACACATTTCAGGCGCTGCATGGCCTGAAATAGTCCAGATCTCAAAAACCCAATTGGAAAACTGTGGCTATTATCCCCTTCCCCAACTTCCCCCTTCCTCCTCATATTTTACCTCTGGCCCCCCCCCTCTGCTCCTCCCACATCCCGGTCTTCTACCCCCCCTCCCCCCTCTTCACCCTCCTTACCCTCGCTTCTAGTCCAGTCTTCTTCTACTCCTCCACACTACCTTTCTTCCCATTCCCCTTTCCCTGTTTGGGTCCCTTCTCCCACTTACCACGCTGCCTTTCCCTTCACGCTCTCATCCTCCGTCCTATCGCCCCTCTCATCCTTTGCCCAACTTCCGGTACTGCCTCGCTACCCCTATCCCGCCCTGCTCCTCTCCTTATCCTTCCCGCCCTTTACCTCAAATTATTCCCCCCCCTCCCTCCCCGTTTGTTTTTCTCCTTTTGTACGACCCCCTGCTCTTCCTTCTTCCCTCCTCCCTACTTCGTACCCTGCCCCCTCCCCTTTCTTCCAGTATTTAGCTCTCCTGGAAATTGCAAAAAAATGGTGACCACAAGAAGGCTCCGACCTGCAAAGTGATCTGGCACCAAATTGAGGCAGAATACTGTTTGTCACTCATCAAGTCAATGCCTCAGAGGACTGAAAGACGTTATAAAAAGCCCCAAAGGTGGGCAACTAATAACTAGGATGTATTTTGACTGGTCTTTTGTTTATCTGTTTTTTCATGATTCCATACTTTTTCCTCAGAATGAGTGATTCCATAATTGTCCTGTGCTTGTCAATTAAAAGGTAACATTCACTGACTTTCACAATGTTTTCTCTCATTTTCTTTGAGTGTTCCTGAAGCCAACAAGTTGCACTTTGGAATGACCGTATTCTTGTATCATGTTTGGAATCTGGAGTTTGTTTACAGAATGGGAAATGTCTGCATGAGTGCTCATCCAAGACTGGTGATTCCATACTTTTTGCCGGGGTTGTAATATTGGATCATTTTCGCACAATAAATAAATGACCAAGTATAATATTTTGTCTCATTTGTTGTAAATGGGCTTCTCTTTATCTACTTTTAGGACTTGGTGAAAATCTGATAATGTTTAGTCTATTTATGCAGAAATATAGGAACATTCTAAAAGGTTCACAAACTTTCAAGCACCACTGTATGTGGTGTGTGCGTGTGTGCGTGTGTGGGTGTGTGGGTTGTGGGTGTGTGGGTGTGTGGTGTGTGTGTGTTTCCACTCACAGTCTTCCCAGCTGGATTTATCCTACGGTCTGTGATTTCTCTGTAGGCTGAGTAACGCTCGGATTCTGTTATTAAAACACAAATCAATACTTGATCAATAACTGATACACAGTGTGTGTGTGTTGTGTGTGTGTGTGGGTGTTACCTCTCCAGTTTGTCGGTGAACTTATGAGTTCCTCAGAGCCGGCGCAGTTCTGTCTCCAGGTACTGCCGTGTTCGAATCCACTCGCCTCTCCAGCATCTCCAACTTCTGGGTGGTGAAAGGATAAACGCTTCCTCAGATCTCTTCTGCTCTGCAAGGCATACACACCACACACACACACACACACACACACACAAAGTTAGGGTTCCATCTGGGGTGATTATGCAGATTTATCTTTATGAACATGGTGTGGCTCTTCTTCTTTTTTAAATGTAATTCCACTCTTCTGCCACTGTGTGTCATAATTTTACACAGCATTTACACAGCATATACTCTTACACAGTCTTGGAGAGTTTTACAGTCTTTTCGTGTCTTCTGTGTCTTATTATACATTATAGAGTCTTAGAGTCTTATAGTATATCTTATACAGTCTTATAGAGTCTTACAGTCTATTAGAGTCATATTGTTTTATACTGTCTTATGGAGTCTTACAGAGTCTAACAAAGTCTAATAGAGTTTTACAGAGCCTTATAGTGTCTTATAAAGTGTTACAGAGTCTTACAGTCTTATAGTGTGTTACAGAGCTCTACAGAGTCTTATAGTGTCTTAAGGAGTCTTACAGATTTATGGAGTCTTACGGTCTTATACTCTCTCATAGTGTCTTACAGATCTCTAAAGTTACAGTCTTATAGAATCTTAGTTCATTACAGTGACTTACAAAGTGTAATAGAGTCTCACAGAGACGTATAGTGTCTTATAAAGTGTTACAGTGTTCTTATAAAGAGTCTTACAGTCTTATAGTGTCTTACAGAGTCTTATAGAGTATTTTGGGGTCTTACATAGTCTTAAAGAGTCTTAGAAAGTCTAATAGAGTCTTACAGAGACTTATAGTGTCTTACCAAGGACCTATGGAGTCTTATGCAGTATTATAGTGCCTTAGAGAGTATTACAGTCTTATAGAGTCATGTAGTCATACAGTGGTGCTTGAAAGTTTGTGAACCCTTTAGAATTTTTTATATTTCTGCATAAATATGACCTAAAGCATCATCAGATTTTCACATAAGTCCTACAAGTAGATAAAGAGAACCCAGTTAAACAAATGAGACAAAAATATTATACTTGGTCATTTATTTATTGAGGAAAATGATCCAATATTACATATTAGTGAGTGGCAAAAGTATGTGAACCTTTAGGATTAGCAGTTAATTTGAAGGTATGAATGAAGATATGCAGAGAGTTGGGGTGAGAGTAGAGGACGTGGAGGACAGGGTGAGGTGGAAATGTTTAACTCGCTGTGGCGACCCCTGGTAAAGGGAGAAGCCTAAGAAGAAGAAGAAGAAGAAGAAGAAGAAGAAGAAGAAGAAGTTTATTTGAAGGTGAAATTAGACTCAGGTGTTTCAATCAATGGGATGCCAATCAGGTGTGAGTGGGACCCTGTTTTATTTAAAGATCAGGGCTCTATCAAAGTCTGCTCTTCACAACACATGTCTGTGGAAGTGTATCATGGCACAAACAAAGGAGATTTCTGAGGAGCTCAGAAAAAGAGTTGTTGATGCTCATCAGGCTGGAAAAGGTTACAAAACCATCTCTAAAGAGTTTGGACTCCACCAATCCACAGTCAGACAGATTGTGCAGCAACTAAAGGCCTCTCTCACATTGGCTAATGTTCATGAGCACCATCAGAAGAACACTGAACAACAATGGTGTGCATGGCAGGGCTGCAAGGAGAAAGCCACTGCTCTCCAAAAAGAACATTGCTGCTCGTCTGCAGTTTGCTAAAGATCACGTGGACGAGCCAGAAGGCTATTGGAAGAAGGTTTTGTGTACGGATGTGTTACCGGTCGCCATATTTAAAGAGTCAGGTGAAAAATATAAGTACAATAGGGTTTTATGCCCAATGTGCAGTTATCTCCAGTTGAAGAGGACAAATGGAATAATTTTTCATGTATGAGAAAGTGTAAACCCTCCACTCGGTCACTGACAAGAATAGCACTCGAGAGGCAACCGAGATTCGAACACCGGCCGCTGGAGTGTAAGCTGGGACACTTAACACAACATGCCACACTGTGAGTGACGTAACGCAGAAATGGACCTGAACTGATGCCTACAGGGCGGGGCGAGTGTGTCAGTGAAGCGACACGGAGTGAAAGCGCTTACAGCGCTGGTACCGGGAAAAGGTGAAAAGCAGGACATACACACCGAGCGGCACTGAAAGACGCAGAACGCCGAAGATCGTTTCCTTGCACTGAGAAAAAGAGTGAGAGCGCTACTCGCCAGAACACGCAGGAGCAGAATGGTGCGCTGCGGCAGAGACGGAGGGGTTTGTAATACAGAAGCGATCGCTCAATGGCAATCACTAGAAATGCAAAAAGGGGACAAAACTGAGGGGGAAATCTAAATTCCTACACTAGCATCTAATCCCTATCTTACCTTGGGTCTTCGAACCCTACATGGCCGATCTCCTTTTGCGAGACCGGTCTACCGCTAGGTGTATCTGGCCAGAACAAAGTCTATACCACCTAGAAGTGATGCCGGAGTGAAAAGGCAGCAAGATGGTCGAATGCAGCGACATCTGCCAAGCTCAGAGCAGCTCTTAAAGACCTGTGGTTGCACGTGTTGCATATTTATGCAATTACACAGATCCACATGCGCGATTGCGGTTGCTGTCAGGATCCCAGTGATGTTAACTGAACCAACACCACCCCCTAGCGTTGGTGAGAAGGTAGGACTCCTAACAGAATGAGACCAAAATAGAACTTTATGGTTTAAAAGAAAAGCATTATGTTTGGAGAAAGGAAAACGCAGCATTCCAGCATAAGAACCTTATCCCCGCTGTGAAACATGGTGGTGGTAGTATCATGGTTTGGGCCTGTTTTGCTGCATCTGGACAGGACCGCTTGCCATCATTGATGGAACAATGAATTCTGAATGATATCAGAGAATTCTAAAGGAAAATATCAGGACATCTGTCCATGAACTGAATCTCAGGAGAAGGTGGGTCATGCAGCAAGACAACGACCCTAAGCACACAAGCCGTTCTACCAAAGAATGGTTACAGAAGAATAAAGTTCATGTTTTGGAATGGCCAAGTCAAAGTCCTGACCTTAATCCAATGGAAATGCTGTGGAAGGACCTGAACTGAGCAGCTAATATGAGGAAACCCACCAACATCCCAGAGCTGAAGCTGTTCTGTAGGAGGAAAGGGGCAACAATTCCTCCAGCCGGTGTCAAGGACGATAACAGCACAGGAAACGTTTGCTGACAGGTTATTGTGCACCAGGGGGGTCACACAAGATACTGAAAAGCAAAGGGTCAATACTTTTGCCAACTCACCCACTCACTAATATGTAAATATTGGTCATTTCCTTAATTAACTAAATGACCAAGTATAATATTTTTGTCTCATTTGTGTAACTGGGTTCTTTTTATCTACTTTTAGGACTTGTGTGAATATCAGATGATGTTTTAGGTCATATTTATGCAGAAATATAGAAAATTGTAAAGGGTTCACAAACTTTCAAGCACCACTGTACACTCTTATGGTATCTTAGAGAGTCTTGTATAGTCTCGCAGTCTTATAGAGTCATATAGTCTTATTCATAGTGTCCTTATAGTGTTTTACAAAGCCTTATCTTACAAAGAGTCATACACTCCTCATTCTCTCACACACACACCGAGGAATGAGAATAGGATGTGATAATAAGATCTCCAGAGCAGAATAATGGGTGGATCTCATAGGAAATTTGTGAATCTTTGTTAATCTGGTTAAATTAAGAACACATTTATAATCCTTACATAAATGAAGCTGTAATGATGGATGGATGACTGGAGAATGATTTGGTGATTAGGTGAGTAGATGATTAGATGTTAATGGATGGATGGATGGATGATTTAATAGATGGATGGTTTAGCAAACAGATCTGAGGGATAATTTGTGGATCACCAGTACAGGGGCTGATACTAGAATGGAATGTTAGATTGGTATCAGATCAGATCAGATCTGACCTAAATCTTATTTAAAGGGGTACAGTGTTGGTACTGTTAGTTTGGGGTTTGATCTCTGTGTCTGTACAGGACAGCTGATGGATCAGAACTGGTGCTGAGCTCCTGCTGATCTCAGACAGAAGGAGGGATGAAGTGTTCTGGAGCAGAGTTCTGATCAAACACCAAACTTTAAAATCCATCCTAAAAGTAAACAGGATTAAATCCTACTCTCCTATCAGTACAGATACATAAATAAATAAATAAATAAATAAGGAGGAGTGTTAACTAATATTAGGAACTAAATTGGGATAAAAATGGGAACAGGAGGAAGGTCTGAGAGGATCCCAGTGATCATCACTTGAAATAGCTTTAATATATACAACAGCAAGCCCTGGTGGCCGTGCCATGCACTGGTGTTACGCTTACAGCTGCTCAGCGGCTTTCAACATGGTTACGACCAAACTCCATAAAGAAACGGTTCAAGTTTGGAACCATCCTTTAAGAATTCTGATCTTTAATCCCATCCATCACTGAACTGGAACTGGAACTGATCACCAATGTCAGTGCAACATCAACATCACTAAAGTTCTGGATCATGTTCCATCATCTCAAGCAGAAGCTCTGTATTAACACACAGCTTGGGTTCATTTAATCCAGACCATCTCTCTCTCTCACCTCTTCTTCTGGTGTTTGCAGCCGGCCCTGTTGCTCTTCAGACCAGTTTTTCCGATGTAGATCTTCTTCATGGTGCGTTTGTGAGGAACACCCGCTGTCATGTAGATCTGACCAAACCTCGTCTGCTTTAATCAGGTTAAGTTTAACCAATGCTGCTGGTTAGAGCTGAAGGGCCTGAGGAGAGAATAGAACAGAGAGAGAGTGAGTTTAGGCTCTGATCCTCTGAATTGACAGAGAGTAGAATCAGTCAAACCAAAGATCTGCAATTCCTCCCTCAGCCTTCCTCGAGTTTATTTATAACTTTAGCTGAACGAGCCAGTTCTGTTCCCATTCAATAAAAAAAATCTCAGCGTGTTAGCTGAACCTGATCCTCACATCATCACGAAAAAAATCATACGAAAAAAAAAAGGACAAAGAAAAAGATTAACAGATGAAATCTATAAATCTCTGCTGTTTAGCAGTGAAGAGACCGAGGACACTCTTACACAGTCTTACAGAATCTAACAGTCTTACAGAGTCATGTAGAGTCTTATAGTCTTATAACTTATAGTCTTATAGAATCCTACAGAGTTTTATATTGTCTTACAGAGTCGGACAGGCTCATAGATTATAGAGCCTTACACTGTGTCACAGAGTCTTATAGAATGTTAAAGTGTCTTATATAGGCTTACAGAGGCTTAGTGCATCTAACAGAGTCATGTCCAGTCTTATAGTCTTACAGAAATGACCTTGATAGTACTCTATAAGAATATGACATAATCAGTAATAATGTGTGAGACTCTCAGCATGATCCTGCTATAGGATTCATCTTTATGGGCTGACACTCTAGGAGCAACAACAGCTCAGCCACAAACATCCACAACTTTAGTACTGAGTTCCAAAGTGTTCCAAACTCAGGAGCTTCATGGATCAGGTGATGGATCAGGTGAGGAACGGTCCTCCTGTGGGTGAGACCGGACCCCAAGATGAAGTTCTTAGAAGATCTTTAGCTGGGACTAAATCAGGTTTAGTTGAACTGGAACAGTGTTATAGGTTCTGCAGTATATCCTAAAGAGTGGGTGTGTCTGAGCATCCAGGTGAGACAAAGATGAAGAATGAGGAAGCAGGAACCGTTCAGGTTAGATCAGAAAGAGAGAAAGGTTAGAGGAACTCCAGCAGCAGAGGACGAGAAAGAGTCTTACTGCATGAGCGTGAGTCATCAGTGGCTGTATCAACCACACACACACACACACACACACACCCTTCCTATCCCAATAACACTAACAGACCTTCCTCCTCTTCCTTCCTGCAGATCTCTGATAGATCATCTCCTAGGAATCCCCTAAACCACGGAACTCCAGAGAGTGACTCACCACACACACACACACACACACACACACACACACACACACACACACAGCAGTGCATAAGCAGCTGGAGCTCTGCAGCATAGAACAGGATAAAGTGAGATTGTGTTAAAGCACCTGGAATATTCAAACAAATAATAAATATACAAATATTATTAATATATTAATATTCAGTAAATATTCTTATATTCAAATAAATAAATAAATAATATTCTTATAATTAATGTTCTGTAATTAACTTATAAAAATATAAACAATAATTAATAATATACTTATGCAAAGAAAATGCAGCATGTTAATATGAAAATACTAAAATAATGCAAATAAAATTACTATTAACATTAAAAATAATTAATGTATAACCATTATAAAATAGTTGTTATTAAAACAAAATCTAACACTTAAAATATAAATGTATTATGTTCGTGTGAAAAGATTGTAAATTATATTATAGTTATAAAATTAAATATGATTAATATAGTAATAAACCAAAATAATAATCAATAATTAATATCAACACACATTATGAATATATTTAATTTGAAAAATATAATTAAAAACATATTACATTTGAACAAATACAAATCACTAATGCTTTATATTTTATATTAATATATTTAATATACTCATATTAAGTATTTTATATAATTGTATTAATATTATATATCCTTTTTATTTTATTTAAACCTGTTAATGCAGATTACATGTAAATGATTAATACTGATATATTATAAATACAAATAAGCTATTCAACAAAGTATTAATATTAATATATTTATATAAAACAAAGATCAACTATATATATATATATATATATATATATGTTAATATTTTAATACTCAAATAAAAATAACTAGTATTTATTTATTAATACAAAACATATCAAATATCTATGTTTATAAAACAAATTAAAATGAATATAAACAATTCATGTTAATACATAAATATAAAATGGTAATATAAATCTAATAATATAATATTATGATAATATTATATAATAACGAATAATAAGATAATAATAAATATCACTTAAATATGTCGGAATGTTTTTAGCTAGTAACTCCATACACTAGGTGGCAGTGTACTAATAAAACCTGATCAGTTATTAATTGATAAAATCACCACAGTAACACAGTGTGCTCAGATTCCTGTTGTGGGATCAGGAACTCAGCTGTAAAAAAAAACTCAAACTAAAATTCTGAAAAAGAGAAATAAATCAAAAGAACCAAATTACACACCCATATTCAGCCTGAGCGATACAGTCTGAGTACAGGTGGGAAAAAAAGCTTTGCGTTTCTGAAGGCTCTGAATCTCTCGTACGTCCTTCCCTCTCTCTGCTGACCTCGAACCCGAGCTCATTAGCCGAGCGGCCTGTGTGTGAGCTCGCAGTGTGTGTTGTTGTTACTGTTAGCATGTTGGAGTTTAAATGATTCATGAATGAAATCAAACATTAAAGAGACAGGAGGAGGAAACTGGGACAGGAAGATTAAACCGTCTCACAAACTACCCGCAAACGTCCAATCACCCAGGATTAACAGATCAGACTAAACTTAGCCTGCTTCCTGATTTAGTACAGGGTGAAAGATGGAGAAATTAAAAGGATATTAAATATGAATCTAAATCCAATAAACAGCTAAAAACAACCCGAGGTCCCTTTTACCAACAATAAAGAGAAAAAAGAGAAATAAAGAGAAATCGAATCGATCTTCATCCATTAACGTGGTTTAACGCACTAAAACAATAAGGTATTAAAAACAAACTTCTGAGCTCCTACTGATCATAAATATTCTGTGCTGCTGAAATGATGAACCTGTGATCCAAAAGGAAAGCAATCATTTTTACATTAAGCTTTTTTTTTTTACAATAGGTTTAAATTAAAACCTATTATAAGAAATTAAGGAAAAACTTAATGTAAAAACCATTTCCTTTTGGATCACAGGTTCATCATTTCAGCAGCACAGAATATTTTATTTATTTTTTTATTTTGATCAGGTCAAGTTCCATCCGGTATTATAAGTAGAAAAAAGAAAACAGTGCAAGACTGTACAAAATTGAGGCAGGATATAAAAGATTTCAGCAAACATATTATCCAAAATTTTGGCAGCTGTTGTCTGAGGCAGTAAGTCAGTTTGTCCAGGGGCAGCGCTGTTGACACTTGACAGAGCCACATGTTTGCAGAAGGTACCCTGGAGCTGAACCAGAGTAGAGGAAAGCAAGTATCATAAACAAGTATTTTAAATCTCTGTCGAAACCCTTATCAATGTTGCTGTTAACTAGATATAATCCTGGGGTCACTGAAAATGATGTTTTAAACACCTCTTCTATCACTTCCAATATTTTGCAATGCATATGCACAGAACAAAACATGCAGACATGTTCCCTCTTCCAAGTTACATTTGAAGCAAAGATCCGGGAGCTCAGGGATTTTACATTTTATGCAAATGCACAGGAGTGTAATATGTTCCATTTCAAAAAGAATTAGTTAAGATCATGTACTCCAGCAGAAGTACACTTGGGGTAAGCATATAACCAATCACCTTCCTCAATAGTAAACCCCAGATCGTTCTCCCAAATGTTCTTCAAGCTAACTAATGAACATTTACATTTCGTAAGGAGATCATTATAAATCCTTCAGAGTAATCCTTTCAATTCTCCATGGTTGCTTCAGAGATGCTCAATGTCCATTTACTCCAACCTTACTCACCAGCACCCAGCGAGCTTTTGATCAGTAGGAACTCTGAGAAGTTTGGTGTACCTGGACCATTGTTTTTATTTTAGTGCATTAAACCACATTAAGCTTTGTTTGAGTGCAGTTGGTTGAACCCGGTACCTGTTGAAGTCTTGTGCTTTAGATGATTTATCATGTTGGAGGCTTTATGTCAAGTCAACATTTAACACATATCACATTTAACCTTTTCGTTTGAAACTTTTGAGCGCCCATCTTCCTCTAATGCTGTAGCGGGGCGTATCAAAACAAGAATACGTGATGCACCATTCCTGCAGATAGCTGCCCCCTTAATTTACTACAGACGGATGTTTGCACTAATGAAGCATCAAATACATTAGTAGGAACCGATAAGTGGAATCGGTTCTTATGATTTTGGAACCGGTTCCGGTGTTGATACCAAACCCTAGTGATGTGATGATAGATGGAGCTATGATGGAACAATAATGTAGGTAAGAAGAGATATGATAAAGGTGTGATGGAGGCCTCATGGAGGGAAGCTGGATCTCTGATGGACGGATGATGAAGACGGCAGTACGGAGGGATTATCCAGCATGATGGACATGTGATGGAAGTTTGATGGACGCTGAAGTTCTGTCAGAAGGACAATAAAACGATGAAGGTTAGAGGATGAGAATGTGAGAGATAGAGCAGGGATTCTGCAACTCTGATGGAGACGTGACGATGTGATGATGCACGGACGATGAAGAAAAGATGGAGGATGGATGTGGTGAAAACCGGAGGCTGGAAAATAACATGGGAAACCCCTCTGTAACTCAAGCAGTGGAAGGCAACAGAAAATAGGGAACAGCAGAAAGCCAGCGAGAGAGAGAGGGAGAGACAGTGAGACAGATCAGGAGAAGGAGAGAAGCTCTTACATTCTGCATGTTTTCATCCTGAAACCCGGAGGATCTCATGGGGAAAGAGGACGAGAGACGGAAAAAACGTTCCTCAGAGCAAACAGCAATGCATCATCCGCCCGTCTGTCTGTCTGATTGAGGAGAGAATCCTGGCTGAAGTAGTGAGAGCTGAGGAATCGTTTGTATCTGCCAATACTGCAGAAAACGGGGGGGGGGGGGGGGGGGGGGGGGGGGGGGCGAATGTGAGAGTGTTGTGAGAGAGGAACAGGTTGTCCCTATTCGCATTTCTCCCCTCTGACTGCAGGAGGGCTCTCTCTCTCTCTCTCTCAAGATTCAAGATTCAAGATTCAAAAGTTGCTTTATTGGCATGACAAATATGTACACTTGTATTGCCAAAGCTCGGGTACAAGAGAAACAAAAATATACATACAATCGTAAACAAATAAGACTTAAAATACAATAGAATAATAAAATTAAGATAAAATCTCTCTCTCTCTCTCTCTCTCTCTCTCTCTCTCTCTCTCTCTGATATTATTTTTATCGAACGTGTTTTTGTTTCTCTCTTTCGTACCTGCGTATCCTACCCGTACCATTGTTATCATTATGTGTGTTGTTTGTGCGTTTCTCGTGCAGCGCGGGTACACGGTGTTGCTGACACTCACACTCGTCTCACTCTGCCCCCTCACCGCCCACCCGATTCTCGCTCCGTTGCCACGGCGACGGGGAAGGCTGCATTTTAATCAGACGCCGCGCTAACCCTTTCACTGCCGATCGATTATCGTTCCCCCGACTCTCACGGCTACAGGTAATAAAAAAAAAACAAGAAATTCTCAAATCAAAGCGAGAGGGACAGAGAAAAGAGGCACTCTGATTGGCTCATCGATCACCCCCGGCAACCAATCAGATTAATAAAGCCTGTATTTATATTATTATATTACACAGTTATGAAATCAATATTAACTAAATGATTAACTAATAACACATTTATGAACTGAAATTACCTCGTTACAGGAACCTATAAACTAGGGAACCTAAAACTAACAAACCTAAAAACTAGGGAGCCTAAAACCAGATCTAGGGAACTAGGGAACATAAAAACTAGGGACCTTCTGCTGAGATGAGACTCAGTGATGGTGTTGCCCGACTCTGTGCTATAAGGTTCTCTGTGTTCCTCTGGATTTGGGATTAATGCTTTGATGTTTTTGTAGTTTCGTTTTTGGAACTTCTAGGTTTTCGTTTTGTTCTTCGCGGTTTCGTTTCTAACGGCGTTCTGTTTCTTCGTGTCTCGAACGTTTCGACACTCATTAAGTGTGAGAAATGGTCAGATTAAACCTGTCACTGTTGTAACCATGGAAACCAGCAGCTAATAAAAACTTCCCAGTTTAAACACGCCCCCGTGTGGATGCGAGTAGCACTGCAGCAGTGTACAGAGGGGAGACGGAGCAGAACGCGTTGTTATAAGAGTATATAACATCTTCTAAATATAACCGAATTAAAGTGCAGTAAACAAAAAACCACATATGGTTATAGGAGAGGAAATAAACTAACGAGATCAAAGAGCTTCTGTGCTCGTGCCTAGTGCTAATGTGATGGTGCTTTACACCAAACTGAAACCGTCAGGATGAGGAAAGAAAGAAACGCTCCTGGGAAAACAATGAAAATACTACAGAAAACATGTAAAGAAAAACTAATTAATGTTGGGAAACTTGAAACGTATGTACTGAGAAGAAAAAAA
Source organism: Ancistrus triradiatus (assembly GCA_025084515.1). Taxonomy (NCBI): domain Eukaryota; kingdom Metazoa; phylum Chordata; class Actinopteri; order Siluriformes; family Loricariidae; genus Ancistrus; species Ancistrus triradiatus. The sequence continues at coordinate 54,618 of JAJAGP010002949.1, forward strand.
GAAAAAAAGAACACGAAAAACTATTTTAAATACTCAATAAACATTTGGATATGGTAAAGTGGGAAACAATGTTCTAATAAAATGATGTAGCAAGGAAAAATTAAATTAGAAACCTGGATAAATACTTTACTAGGGGAAAATAAAAATAAGTTAAAAAGAAAAGTGTGTTACTGAAGTAAAATAAAAAATACTGAATACAAAAAACATTCTTTACAGACAAAAATACAATACAAATACTAAGAAAAAATGTACAAATAAAAACTAAGGAAAGAAGGTAAAATATGTAAATAAGGAAAACATTTAAAAAACCTTACAAAGGGCAAAAATACAAACAAAATCATGAAAGAAAAATTAAACAAATAATTATTTAATGTAAAAATGTTTTAAATCCACAAGTAATGTTAACATTCACTTTCAATCATGACAAAGTTTCTCCAGGTTTAATATCAGCTCAGACTTTTTCCTTTGAGCATTATTTTTTATTTAGTTTTATGTGACTGTGAGGAAGTTACTACAGAAACATTTTAAAAACAAGTTACGCAGGTAGAACCAAAAAATAAATACAAGGAAGTTTAAATAGGAGTACCTATTGTTTTACTTTTTTTTTTATATCTTTTTATTGAGGAGTATAGCAAAGACATTACAACAAATAATCACAGGGCAAATAATGAACAAAAACAAGCAATAAACACAGCAATGACTAAAGTCAAATCCTGTAATTTACAAACTCCTCTAGTTTTTTATATAAACCCTAAAGAACACACACACACTAAAAAAGGAAAATAGAGAGAAAGAAAAGGAGGAGGAAGAAAGAAAAAAAAACCAACAACAACAACAAAAAAAATAAAAATTTTGATAGTCAGTCGGCATTATTTGAAGCAAATTAAAAAATGTAAGAAAAGCATTCCACTTGGAATAGAACGCAGCACTGTTCCCTTTCAAAGTAAAACGAATTTTTTCCAACTTGAGAAAATACAAGACATCTTGGAGCCACAATGAAACTGAAGGAGGTTTTACGGACTTCCACAGTAACAGAATATGGCGCCTTGCTAATAAAGAAATGAAAGCTAAGATATCTGATTGAACTCGAGTTAACGGAGACGAAACAGCAGGAAGACCAAATATTGCCACAATGGGACATGCACCAATATTGACGCCTAAAACCTTTGACATTATCTTAAAATACTCGGACCAGAATTTACTCAGTGCAGGGCAGAAATAAAACATGTGGCTTAAATGACATGGTGAGGCAGAGCATTTATCACATCTGATCCATCACATAGATAAAATTTTGAGAAACCGGAGACTGGACCAGTGAACCCTATGCAAGACCTTAAAATTGTATCAGCTGCACCGGAGCGAAATCCCAGCTATGCCCTGTCCCACCACTGTTCAGTAAAAACAAGTTCCCAAACTCGTTTTTCCCCCAGCACTTTGCATTTTACTAAGGAATTACATCCCAAACCATAAGACGCAAATATATATCTAGAGATAAGTGGTCTGTCCAATGGGAGACAAGTTAAAATTGGAAATTGGGAGGAAAACAACCTGGCCTAATCTGGAAGTATCGAAATAAATGTGAATAAGGCAGTTAAATCAGTAGATAGTTGAGTGAAACTACAAAAAACACATCTTATAAAGGTCACGAAAAAAGACCTAATACCCATTCTCTTGCCATTTTTTAAAAGCTGTGTCACACAGAGCTGGGGGAAGGGGAAATAAGTGATACATAATATAGGGCATCATACAGAGGTCGACATGAAATAACTAAAAGGGCGCCTAAACTGCAAACCAAATACGGGAAGGGTGGAAGACCACCAATGGTATTACTAGAAAAAAATTTGAGAGTGTGAGTGGTAAAGAAAGAAGTAAGCGGCAGTAGGGAGGATGAAAGAAAGAATGAGTTTCAACATACACATTTTTCGCAACCCTGGAGATTGAAGCAAATAAAGGGCTTATGAATAGAGTGACCAATAATAAAACAAAAAATTAGGGAGGGACAGCCCACCATGGACCTAAAATTCTGTAAGGAAGTGATTTTTAATCTCGGGACTTCCCACCCATATTAAAGAAGAAATTTAAGTCGGTCCAGAGATTATAAAAAACTTTTTGAGGCAAAAAAAATAAAGGAATGTTTGGAACAAAAAAAACAGAAAACTAGGCAAAACATCATTTTTCTAATATTTATTCTAGCGATTCAGTGATAAATGCTCCAGACCATTAGAGAAGGCTAGGCTCAGCTCCTAGCTTAGAGATCTGGAGCGGAAAGGGCGAAGTTAGAGCCCCGGAGAGTCCTGCAGCAGGGCAAGGGGGTGACGGTTCGGGACGTAGTCGTAAGGCTAGGTCACGAGAGCACAACTCTTACCTGTTCACGTGTCCAAACAGAGGTTGCCCTCCTCAGTTGTGAAACACCCAATGAGAAAGCCTGTTGAAAAGAGCTCTGGTCATAGGTGACTCTATCTTACGGACACCGGGAAAACTTGCTACCCCTTTAGGGACCACCAGCAGCTAGGTTCTTCTGTATCCTCGGGAGCCAGGAGTGCCGGGGACATGTAACGAGTCTTAGTGTAGTGAACTCGAGAGCCGCAGATCTCTAGATAGTTATTCATGTAGGGGCTAATGATCACACCTTCGTCAGTCAGAGGTACTAAGGCTAATTTTGTAGAGTGCGTTTAGAGCGTTGGCGAAGGCGATGTCCGATGGTAGTGTGCTCTGGCCCCATCCCAAGGCGGCGAGGTGACCAGCCTACAGCGGTTAGGTCGCTGAAACTGCTGGCTGTCAATGGTGCTCGGAAACACGTGGTATTTATAGACAACTGGAGCAGCCTTGAGGTAAAGGCCTGGCCTCTCTTAGGATGGGAGGTATGTCCAATCCCACTCGGGAGGGTGCTGTTCATATCTGCAAAAATTGCCAATAGTATATGGCCCGATTGGTTTAGGGGCTTGGCATCCAGAGCAGGGGTCAGGAAGCAGACAGACCGGGCTGAACCAAAACTGTTGCTGGTAGCCATGCACCGTCACCCAGGAACCCACATTATTGAACTGTGTCTGTTACCCGCAATAGCCATAAACGTTAAACGCTCTTCAAAAAGTTCTGTTTTAATACCTCATTAGTATAAACACACGATAGCTGCCCCAAGAAATAACAAAAGCCAACATTCATTAGACTAAGCTAGGATTACTTAACATTAGATCACTTAAAAACAAAGCAGTATTGTAAATGAAATGATCACTATAAACGCTTACACGCTTCTGTCTCACCTGAGACTTGGATTAGATCTGATGGAATATTTAGCCTAAATGAAGCCTACATCTTGGATACAGCATGCTAGTCGGCCCTCGTCCTAAGGTCGGGGGGGAGGCATAGCCACATTTTGACAAAGACTTAGGTTGTTACAGCTAAATTCCATTACAAGGCTAATTCTTGAAAATACTGATTCTTAAATGGACTGATCCATCGTTATGGAAGTCAAAACCACAATCTTTGCAGCTTATCCACTATTTACCGCCCGCCTGGTCCCTATTCAGAATTTCTTCAGGAATTTGCTCTAACTTTCTTCTCCTGCTTACTACTGTAACCAGATAAGGCTTTAATTGTTAGGGGATTTCAATATTCACTGTGACAATGAGCAGGATCACTTAAAATTGCTTTCGAGTCCATTCTTAGAATCCAGGGTATCACTCAGAATGTGATGGGGACAACCCACCGCGAATCATACTTAGATCTAAATAAAACATTGGATCCATATAGATAACCTTGATGTTTTCCGCAAGTGATTCGATTTCAGATCACTATTCTTTTAGTATTTGGAGTTATCTCTAATAAATAAAATCCTTTGCCTCGTTATTCACAACCCCAGCGCACCTATCATCTGATACTCCAGCTTGCGTTTATTAAAAAACCCTACAGACTTAAAATTAAACAACCTACGGAGATAAATCATCTTGGTGTGTAAATGCGCAATTAGATTGTGTGCTTCGCTCAACCCTGGACACGACTGCCCCTTGCTAGGCAAAGTTATTAGGGAAAAAAGCTAGCACCATGGTATAATGACACACACCCGTACTTAAAGCAAAAGAACACGCATTTAGAGAGCACAAGTGGAGACATAGTAAATTGGAGGTGTTAAAAGATTTGATTGGAGGTGAAGACAGCATGGCAGAGTACAAGCATGCCCTCATAAAGCTTAAAGCTGCATTACTTCTCTTCATCATAAGAAAAATAAGAATAATTCCAGGATCTCTTTACTACAGTCTCCAAATAACAAAACACCACAGAAAGTGAATCTCCCATTCTTGTAATTTAAACAGTAATGATTTCATGACTTTCTTTAATGATAAAGATAGAAAACACATTAGGATAAAACTCAATGCTCATCCACATCACCAAACTGTCAGCAACCTTCCAGATTGCCAGCACTAGTGAAGAATTGTTCAATTAGCCGTAATCAAGATTAGGAACATTTTACCCCAATTACAATAATGAAATATCCGCACTGATCAGCTCGGTCTAAGTCATCAACATGTTTGTTAGATCCCCCATTCCTACACAGTTCTACTCAAACAAGTATGACCTAGTGTTATAGAGCCAGTGTAGTATTTTAAATTCATCCCTTACCTTAGGTTATGTGCACGAATCCTTTAAGTCTGCCGTTATCAAACCATTGATTAAAAAGCCAATCTTGACCCTTGTGTGATATCTAATTTATAGACCAATTTCAAATCTTACGGTTTCTGTTCCAAAATCTTGAAAAGCTGTAATCAGAGCTCTGTAGTTCACCCTCCAAAGGAATTGAACTGAAATTTATTGAAAACATTTCAGGCTGGGCTTCAGGCCCCATCATAGTACTGAAACAGCATTAATTAAGGGTACTAAATGACTTGTTAATGTCCTCCGATAACGGGAGGTGTGTCTGTCTGTTCTGTTAGATTTAAGTTGCAGCATTTGACACTATTAGATATGATGTTTACTAAACAGACTAGAACCTACTGTAGGTATTAAGGGATCAGCACTTTCTTGGTGTAAAATCCTACTTAACGACCGTGTTCCAGTTTGTTCATTAAATAATTCTAAGATCTAAGCTCAAAAGTGAAGTTATGGCGTTGCCTCAGGGGTTCAGTGATGGCCCGCTTTTATCTCTCTGTACATGCTGCACAGGCTCAGTTATTCGTAAACATGGCATTAATTTCCACTTGCTATGAGATGATACACAGCTGTAATATCAGCCAAAACTAATGACAGCCTTAACAATCAACAAAATCGGGACGTGTTAAGGAAATAAAAGATTGGATGTTATTTATTTTCTCCTACTTAACTCAGATAAAACTGAGGTGTATTAAGTGGGAACCAAGGCTGTGAAGAGACAGGTTAGCTACACTATCCTAAATCTAGATGGATGTCCAGTATGCCCAGTCCGTCTGTAAAAAAAACTTAGGGTCCATTTGGACTCAGATCTTCTCCTTTGATGCACACATTAGCAGTCACTCGAATGGCTTTCTTTCAATGACGTAACATCGCAAAAACTTAGAAAATATCCTCTCTGTTATGATGCGGAAAAAACTTGTTCATGCGTTTTATAACTCAAGGTTGATTACTGTAACGCCCTTAACTTACTGGATGCTCTAGTAAATCTTAAATAACTTCAGTGTTAGTTCAGGAAGCAGCTGCACGAGTGTAACTGAACTAGAAAATGAAAATTTGATATTATCATCCTGTTCTATCATCACTGCACTGGTTACCAGTCAAATTCCGCATTGATTACAAAATACTTCTTATAAACTTATAAAGGTCTAATGGCAATGGCCCCACATTATCTGCGGAATATTAGAGTCTACACCCAACTCGTCTACTTCGTTCGCAGGCCTGCAGGACTTCTTTTAGTTCTAGAATTAAAAAGTCACAGCAGGGGGAAAGGCTTCTCATACATGGCCCCCCAACTTAGGGAATAACTTCCCACTATAGGTCGAGATTTCAGACACCCTCCAAAGTTTTAAGTCTAGGTAAAGACTACTTATTTACGCAGGCTTTTGACTAGATTTAGACCAGGTTGATGGTTTGGGTTGTGGGGCCGGGAGTCTGGGTCAGGTCTGGCCTGCCTGCCTTGTCCGACGAGCCGGAGGTAGGGGGTGGGCGGTCTGGCTGAACTAGGATTCGGTCCTTGTATTTTGACTCAGCATCTGCCTTAGAATAAGGGCAGAGCTGGGGGTTCATAGTCAAAGAGTCTAATGGTGATCAGAGACGTTGGGTGCTGTCTTCTTGCGCTCGTGGGGTTGCCAATGTCTCATGTGATCCCGCTTGGCTGTGTTTCCTACCAGTATCATCTTTTCTAAGCTTCTGCTATGAGCTGTAGCTAAGGCTGCCGGGGTATCATGCTACACTTGGCATCAGTGATGAAATGGCCATCAGTGGGGCAAAAGTTGGAAATGTTAATAAACACTGTGCTCTTAATCAATAACTTAATTACATTTTCTGTTTTCTCTCCGAGCTGGTTCCGGAAATTCCGGCCCCACACATGATGTACCATCTGATGGAGCTTCCACTGTGCATAATTCCACATTTTATTTCGACATGACTCCATGACTTTAGTTTTGCTCTTAGATTTATCAATATACCCGGGCCACTTAATGTCAATGTGGCATATTCACAGTCTTTCAAACTTTGACTCCATGACTTTAGTCGCTATTAGATTATATCTACGCCGCCCAAGGAGGTGGGTCCCTTTTGAGTCTTGGTAATACCAAGGTTCTTCTTCGAAATAGGGAGTTTTTCCTTGCCACTGTCGCCCTAGGATTGCTCAATTTGAGAAGTGGACGTAGGATTAGGAGATAATCAAACCTGTAAAGTGCTTTGCGACCAATGCTCATGTAAAAAGCGCTATCTAAATAAATCTGACTTGACTTTATTGACGGACAAAGGAAAGTCCCTCAATCTCTTAAAATCTAATTTAAGTTGAGTAAGTAAAGGGAGAAAAGTGTGTGTAAAGAGAGACGGGGGGAGTGAGTAAGGGATACCTGAATCCCCAATATGTAAACCCATTTTGAGCAATTTAAGAGGCCACAGCCGACTGATTAAGTGAAAAGCAGAGAGTTAAAGATGGATACACTTCACTTTTGTACATCACGGCTATTAGCCTGAAACACGAACCAAACTGTTCAGAAGACAAAACTGAGGAAGGCACCTCATGGGTCAGTCAACATATAATAACAAGTCGTCAGCGTTACAATGATAAGTTCAGTTCGATAACTGAGCGAACGATTTCCCTGGAAAGATGAACTTGAAAGAGATTTTAGTGCAATTGACAGAGGTTTTTCAAATGCAGTGCAAAACAGTTAAAAGGAGACAACGGGCATACCCTGTTAGTCCCCGGGACAAGGAAAAATAATCGGAACGCTGACCATTTGGTATGAACAACTGGCTTGGGAGAAGTATATAATAGGCTTATCCAGGATATAAAATTGCTCCCAAAACCAAACATGTGTAGAACTGCAAAGAGGTTAATTCCACTCAACCGGATCGAACGTTCTCTGCCTCCAACGAAACGGACGATGCGGGAGCAAGCAGTGGAGGAATGTTTGAAAAATTGCATTTAAAAGTGTACGAACATTTAAAACAAAGCTGACGTCCCTTACCAAAACCATTCCTTATCTGTGAAAATCACATCAGGAAGTACATTTTCCAAACGCAATGCCAAAGTTTTAGCCAAAATTTTTCACTCGGCATTTAAAAGGGACAGAGGTCTGTATGAGGCACATTGAAGTGGGGTCCTTGTATTTCAGGAGAAGGAAGAGGATATAGAAGATTGGAGTATAGTTGGAGCCAAAGTCCAGAAGACCGGGATTCGTTTGTAAACTGCTAGAGAACGAGGAGGCCACTTGTCAATAAATTTATTAAAAAAATTCAACAGGGAAACCTAAGGACCAGGTGCCATATTCGTCTGCATGGTGTTAATGCAGTGGTGATCTCATTCAGCTTAGAGGTGAATCAAAATGCACCTACCAACCATCGAATCTACAGCAGAAATACCAAGTCATCAAGAAAATAAGGACATGTCACACATCATCTGACATGGATTCTGTTTGGATAGAGATGAGGTAGTAAAAGAACTGGAAAATCGAATTAAGTGACAATAAGTCTGAGCACAGGTGGCCCATGTTGGATCCATGATTGAGGGATCAAGCGAGATGCAGTTGTCTCTTTAGCTGATGAGCCAAAAGTCTAGAGCTTATAACCATTTCATAGTAATACTACGTGTACGCAACAACAAACGTTCTGCGGTTGGTGGTGTAATGAGTCAAAATTCAGCTTTGTAATCAATTCGATGTTTCAATAAAGCAGGTGACGGATTAAATGCATTAAATTATCCAAATCCATAATTTTAGTCATGTCTTGCATCTTTGTCTTCCGTAATTATTTAAATGTGCATGTAAGAGATAATTTGTCCACGTAGATAAGCTTTAAGAGATTCCCAAGAAGAGAAAAAAAGAGTGAGTGTCTTCTTATTGATCTCAATAAATTGTCAATGGAGGTAGAAATGAATGGTGTATTGAATGGCATTATTGACACAGAAGTGAATTGAATCTCCAGGGTGCAGGCAGCAATGCCAGGGCGATCCAAAAATGTTATATATTTACTGTGAGAGGGGCCATGGTCTGAAATGACCTAGTGGATGATACTCAGTGAGGGACTTTAGGAATGAGGGAACTGTTCAACAAAAAAAATAGTCAATACGTTATAAGATTGGTGCGGGGATGAGAATAAAAGGAGAATTCTTTAGCACATGGATATGGAATCTCCACGGATCAACTACAGCATTTTTAGTTATAAAATCAGAAAGTGACTGGGGACATCAAAGACTTAGTTTTAGAAGAAACGAGGAGTGGAATGATCTAAAACGGATCAGTGATGCAGTTCATATTCACCACCCATGATCAAAAAATGGGTATTTAAAGAAGGAATAGAACCAAATAGTTTGTTGGCTAAAATTAGGGTTCAAAATTGGGAGCATACACATTTACCAACAACACTGGAGTGTTAAACAGAGAACCTCGAACAACCAGAGATCTGCCATTCACATCTGCGATAAAATTATCCACTGTAAACTGAATCCCTTTTTTAATTAAAATAGCTACTCCCCTGGTTTTTGAATTGAATGTTGAATGAAAAATATAGTCAACCCAAGAAAACTTTAATCTACTATGATCGCTATTAGGAAGATGCGTTTCTTGTAAAAATGCAATATCAACATTTAAGCGTTTTAGGTGGGCAAATATCTGTATCGGACTGTTCGAACCTTTAACATTCCAGCTCACAAACCTTACAGAAGCCCCATTACCTACAGAGTCAATCATCTGAATTACTTACGTCTAAAGAATAAAATAGAAATGATGCCGGCTGACTGAAAGAAGAAAAGAAGTGGGGAAGGAGAAAAAAAAAGGGGGGAAAGAAAAAAGAAAAAGAAAAAAAAAAAGAGAAAGAGAAATGGTAAAAAAAAGCCACCCAACCCCCCACCCAATGTCCTCTACCCACCCAAACACGAGGACTACTGAGGCTCAACCAGGAGCCAACCATAAACAAACAACACCCCCGATTACACAGCATGGCCTAACAAGTGGAACCCGCAGAGCTGTATATTCGCACACAAAAAGTACAATGAGCACCTTTATGAGGAAATAAGGTGAACAAGAAATATGTATCACTGACTGAATACTAACAGTAGTTAAATAAAAAAAAATAAATAAATAACGTCATCCCTGTATGAACGTCTACAGAGTAGGGAAGTATTTATAATAATATAATAAAATAAATCTGTTAGAAAACAATAATACAAAAATAAATAAGAAAACCTTCAACATTTTTTCAACAGCATTTAAAAAAAAAACTTCAAAAAAGTGGAAAAAAATGTGCAACAAAACAAAAACGGTCTCCTACCCGAAGAATTAGTTAGTTAGTGTAACAACGACCTGCATGGCCTCCTCAGGTGAGGTGAAGTCATGATGCCTTCCTCCGTGAGTGATCCGAAGGCGCGCCGGATAAAACATGCCGTATTTAATCCCTTCGATAGTGCGGAGCTTCTTGCGAACGTCGTTGAACGCAGCACGAGCTCTCGCAGTCTTGGCAATAAAATCGGGAATAACGGAAAGTGTCATGTCCGAAACTGTGACCCGCTGTCGTTGTCTCGCCTTCCTAAGGATGTCCGCACAGTCTTCATAGTAGTGCAGCCTCGCTATGATGGGACGCGGCGGTGCTCCGGGCTTCAGTCTGGGCTCCAGGGAGCGGTGAGCTCTATCCACTAGCGGACCTTTATCCAAGGAAAATGCTTCTTTGAGAAGCTTGGACACGCTAGAATTAGATAATGAAAAGAGTCACCCTCTGGAACTCCCAGAATCCGGAGATTTTGACGGCGAGATCTGGATTCCAAGTCCTCACATTTAGAATCCAGTTTGCTGAACTCTTTTGACAAAAATTCAACTTTAGCCTGTAGTGCGACCACATCGGGTGAATCCCATTTCAGGGGCTGCATCCTTCGAAGGTCTATGAAGGTGTGTGCTTAGAAGGCTGAGCAGACGCGGCAAAGACGGAAACCGAAAATGAGGACGGTTACTCTGCATTGGCTTTCATGTTTGCGTCACAGAACCACTCGCCCGGCACCCGTTATCACAAAACAGCAAAGCGCTATAACAATGGAGCCAGAAATTTTGAGTTTAGTTTATATGCTGTTTTTGGTTTTTCAATTATTGGAGGAGAAGCTTCACTGCAGTTCACTGGCATTTATTTTCCCTCAAGCAGTTTTTAATAAAGGTCTCCGTTTGCTCCTTGCTCCCTAAAACAAAACAAAAAATGTTGCGCTTTTGCTTTTTAACATTTACCTATTCGCGTTTTTAAATCCTTACATTTAAATAACGTATATTCCTCAGCCAACTGTTCCGATATCCCTAAGTTCCCCTCAGGCGCAGTGCACCTCGGGATATGGTAGGTCTCGAAGGATACATCGGATGTATCCTTCGTTTTCAGGGAAAAGAAGGTCGCATTTGTCGGCCGCAAACGAAGGAGCCTTCGGAATGGGACAGCCTAGGCGCGGCGCTATGATGCAATCGGTCTTCGGACGCAGCCCCTGAAATGGGATTCACCCATCATCTGTACACACCGACAGGGAATGCTCGATGTCCGAAACTGTGGTCTTTATGCTGACGGACTCGGATCTTAGCGCTGCAAAATCCCGAGTTAACTCTGCCTTCATGTCTTGAAGCTCCGTTTTAATCTTAGAATGATGATCCTTCAAAACTACTTGGAGCTCTGACACAACAGCGGTAACAAGCTCGGATTTTAGCGCCGCAACATCGAAAGTAGAAAGCGGTGCAGCATGCGCCTCTGCTGGAGAAGCAGCCGCACGAGCAGGCGAGGTTGCAGTGTGCACAACAGGCCGAATGATCGACTGTGAAGGAGCAGGCGTTTTGCTAAGTTTAGGAGCGATTACGATGTAGACAATCGACGCAACGAGATTAATAGATGCAATAATAGATGCAAGAAAGCCAACAAATACACACACGGTGCGTCAAAACACTGAAAAAACAAATTCGCTCCGCAGGAACCACCGAACACACAACTACTCCATGTCGAGTCAAACCGGAAGTTTGTTTTACTTTTTGAGGTTCTTAGAGAGAGAAACGGATTTATAGAGATGAATTCAGTGTAAGAGTTTATAAGGCGTGGCTGTGGAAGTACTGTCAACCCTGTCACGTCCCCACCGAAAATAAATGCAATTAAAGCTATAATATAAATAACATTACAGCAGTAATATACATACAATTAAAGCAATTATATAAAGCTATAATATAAATAAATGTTATTATATAAATAAAACTAAAGCTAATAAACCTTAAAATGAATGTTCTAGAACATCAATAAAACATAATGATCACATGACCAGAGGGGACAAAACTTTAGCATAAAACGTAGACATAGTTTACACACACACACCCACTCACTCACACGCGCACACGCAAAGATGCTTAATTTTACAAGGTTTTCATGCATGTGTAATTCCAGACCGGTGTGTGTGTGTGTGTGTGTGTGTGTGTGTGTGTGCGTTACTCCAAGAGCAGCTCAGTCAAATCAAATGAAGTTCATTAAACATTGTTTACTGGATAAAATCTTACTGTGTAATTTATTCCAAAATAGAAAAAGTGCTCCAATTTTAGAGAGGTGTTGCCCAAATGATCTTATTACTTAAATAAATAAAAACAGAAGTTACAGCTGAGTTTTATTGTTCTTTAATACATGCTTAAAAAATTAACCTTTGTCCATAGTTTCAGTAAAAACGTTTACATTAATAGTTATAAACATTAAACTGTACTTACTACAAAATGAAAGCCTTACCCCATGTAAAAATATAAACAGCTGATGGAACAAACTTTACTAAATATATAAAAAAGTTCTAGAGTAAAAAAAAATAGCATTCAAAGCCCCAGACGTTTGCAGTTTCTGCAGTTATTATAGTAAACAATCTTCCTCCAGCTGCTTTAGTATTTTCATCTTAACACTCTTTCTCCCTCTGTAAAGTGTTTTCAGTTCTTACCTTTTAGTTTCACCTTATTTTAATAACAACTTTTCCCCTCCGTTTTTATTTCTCAGCAGTGATCAGGTCTGTTAATTAAAACAAATAAAAGATTAAAGCTAACAATACATCCAAAAAGTATACTGAAAAACAAATTCACTTCTTCATTAAATAAATTATTTTACTGAGAAAAAATGTTAAAATTAAAATACTTTATTGATGAGGAAACAAAAACAAAAATACTTAAGAAATTAAAATACTTTGCTAAAAATGTAAACTTAAAATATCAAGAAAAAAAAGAAAAGAAAACACAAATATAGAGGAAAAAAATAAAGCACTAAATAAAACATTTATTTATAATGTGAATGAAGCTAAAAGCACTATTCTAACACACACACACACACACACACAGCACCTAGAGTCAAACATATATTTCATTCTTTAATTGTATCAGCTTTGTGATGTTTAATTATTTATACTATTAATAAAATATGAATCTTATTACATTAAAGTCATTAGAATTTATTTTAATGATCTGATTGTTCAATGTAAATGTTCTTATATTTATATGAAATTATTATTCCCAGCAATATCATTTCTAACGCTATCTGAGGTGACCTGTAGCGTGCCAGTGAGAGCTCACGCCCTGGCGTATCCGATCACTTCTTCTCCTTCTCTTTTTTCTCCTGCTGCTCGTTGGGCGTGGGTGCCGATGTTGGTGCTGGCGCTTCGATGAGTTTGCCCCGGTGGTATTTTTGCCCGATGCCGTACGGGACGTGGGCGGCGATGGTTCCCGTCTCCATGGCTCCCTCAACGTGGAACATCTGGTCGTCGAAGAAGATGTGAGGCTTGATTTTCTGGAGCAGAGGACCTTTGGGAGCTCCGGCCAAAAACAGAGCCTCATCGATCTCCAGGCCCCAGCTACGCAGGGTCTTCAGGACCCGAGCGCCCGAGCTAGCCGCGCTGCGGGCCGTCACCAGGAACGTCCGGATCGGGCAGTTCATCCGCTCATTCTTCACATAGAACTTCCTCTGCAGCTTCCCCAGAGCCTCCAGGAAACACTTCAGAGGGCCCTGTGGAACCGGCACGGCACGGTCAGAGTCCGGTCTCAGAAAGCTCCATCATCACCTACACCTACTGCATCATCATCATCATCTCTAACACCACCAACTCCAACACCATCATCAACACTTCCATCTTCATCTTCATTACCTTCAACATCAGCATCTCCACCTATAACATCTCCAACCCAACAAAACCCTCACCTCCATAATCACCTACATCTCCAACACCATCGAAACCAACCTCATTCCTCAAAAAGCTCCATCATCAGCACCACCACCAACTCCAACACCATCATCATCACCATCTACACCTTCCTCACCAAGAACAACATCATCTCCAACATTTCCATGACCTGCACCTCCAACACCTACATCTTTATTTTTAACATCTCCATCCTCCTGCACCCTGCCCTTCAGCATCTCCACAATAGCACCCCATGACCTGAACTGTGCAGGTGTTTACTGATGACTCCTTTATCTGGGATGTATTTTTGATAGGTACCTGAGCGAGCGGTATATCCTCGTTCTTCTGTTCGTGGATGAAGAACTCGTCCAGCCCCTGCTGCTTGACGATGATCTCGGACTCGTCTGAGAAGATGACGGCGTCTCCATCGAAGGCCACCCTGAGCTGGGACTCACTCAGCTCCGACTCTTTGCCCAGAGTGAACATGGTGGCTGCTGCGATGCCTGATCATCATCACAGAATCAGGAGGTGGATCCACAGATGTAAACAGCGTGTTGCAGAAGCACAGCTCGGGGCCAAAAGCTCATCAGCTTCACACTCAGGGAGGATTTAGGTCAATAAATCTATATCGGAACATTTTCATGAAGCCTAACAATAAACACAGCTCTGGGCTTTTCCTGGAAACACCAGTGGATTATCTCAGGGTTCAGATCAGGACCGATCCTGCAGAGCCTCTGGAACTCCCTCACTTAGATAATCAATTAAACCAATCACTTTGATCAGAGGGAGGGGGGCTGATGGGTTTAGGAAATAGGGACTGATATATCAACGCTAATCAATCCTTGGTCTGATAGCATCTGATTGATTGGCTGATTGACTGATCGATTGATTTTGGTACTCACCCTCCTCGATGGCCTCCTTCACCTTTTCCGAATCTTTGGACAGGTACAGGTTGGTCATGTAAGCTTTCAGATACCCGACAGGACTCTTCCCCCCCGTCATACAGAACCTCTCGATCAATAGATCTGATCAGAAGAGACACAGAATTCAATAATCAATCAAACTTAACCAATAATAATAACAACAAACACATCAGACCAGAGTTATAACCTAATAATGTGACTGATAGCCTGATCAATGAGGTGATTGATGAAGTGACTGATGAGGTGATCGGCTGTACCGTAGTGATTGATGGTGTTGATAAGCCGCACCCCCACCTGGGCGTGGTTATTAGTCATCAACACGATGTCGAACAGTTCCTCCACATCGGGGTAAAGCTCCCTCAGACGACTGTTCACCTTCATCAACGCCTAAACACACACACACACACACACACACACACACACACACACACACACACACACACACGTAACATTGTTTAATGTCCACATGATTAACATCGGTTCCCTTTCACACTGAAGTCTTAAAACTGATAATAAATTACAACAGGAAATAAAAAACCGTCCTTAAGAAAGAAAAATGATGGAAAACTTCTTACCAATGACCTATGAAGCGGCATTCTCAAACCTTGTTCTTACATGTTTTCTTAACCCTAGAATCACACTCATCTTTAAGAGTCGATAAGGTAAGCATCGATATTTAAAACTTTAAACCGTTAGTTACTGGAAATAAGATGCATCATTTTTTTCTTTTTGGCTACTTCTGCAACTCTATTTCCCAATTATCATCACCATCCGTAAACCACGCCCCCAACCGTCATCACCAACCTTAAACCACGCCCCAGCCTTCATCACCATCCATAAACCACACCCCCAACCTTCGGTCGCCAACCTTAAACTACGCCCCTATTTGTCATCACCAACCTTAAACCACGCCCCGACCTTCATCACCAAAATTAAACCACGCCCCCAACCTTCATCACCATCCATAAACCACGCCCCCAGGCTCTCCACACCTAAATAATTGATATGGATCTTCCACGTTCCTCCTGCTCTTCCTCTGTAATCCCACATAAAACACACCTGAACAAACCAGACAGGTGAGCAGCACACAGGTACATCCCATAATCTTAAAAACCACAGAGCAACACCGAGCAACGCCCAGAAACGCAGTTACACCCTGTTACCCAGAGAAACACTCCCATATAAGGAACTGCTCTTTGTACTAAAGCTTAGGTCAGGGTTACACTCTCGAACCCGAGTCCTCTGCTCTGCTCTGCGCCCCGCCCCTGTACAGCTGCTCCTAGCATTAATTCATAATGTGAGTGAGACCTTAACGAAGGGGAAGGCGGCTCCGGGTTTGAGGGGTTTGTTCTCGTGCTGCTGGTTGTAAGTGACGTACTGCTCCAGGCCCTGCTCCTCGTACACCTTCCTCTCCTCCGCCATGTTGAACAGGGTACGAGAGGAGACGGCGATGGTGATGGCGCTGCTCGGCTTTGGCTAAAAAACACGAAGGCACCGGTAACAACACGTTACTGATCATCCCATAAACCATCAGACACAGAGACAGAACCTTTAATTAAACTTTATTTAATTAAAGAAAAAAGAAAAAATCTAATAAACAAAAACCTTAACATAACTAATTCCGATTAAATTAATCGGAATTCACCTTAAAATCAAACTCAACCAATCAAAGAAATCATCTAACAGAGAGCTGGCACAGGGGCACCCCTCACAGCTATACAAATCCCTGATTCAATTCGATTCCTGGTCTGTGTGGAGTTTGCATGTTCTCCCTGTGTTTGCCTCTCACATCACAAAGAGGGGTTCGGTCAGTCGGTGTCTTTAAAGTGTCGTCGTGTTTGTGTGTGTGCCCAGCAATGGACTGGCACCCTGTCTAGGGTCATTTCCCACATGTGTTGCCTGTTAAACCCCAGCCCCGCCATGACTCAATTAACTACTGAAGATCCAAACCGGAGGTAAAGTTGACTGAAGCGAATTTAAGTACCGAGTTTGAAACTTCATACTAAACCGAACAGCCCTCGGTTACTAACCGATAATTGTGGAAGTTAATCGATATTCTAGCATCTCATTAAAGTTGCTTAATCGTGTGTTTCTTACTGGTCTGGGTTTTTTGGATTTGAGGTGATCGTAGAAGAGTTTGGCAGCCTGCCAGTCCCTCTCAGCTTCATCGCTGCTGCTCTTCTTCTTCACCTCAGGAACTTTCAGCTCACTCATCCTCACTAAAACAGCGATACAGCTCCTCACACTGCCCCTTGGATCAGACGTATTACTGATCAGGTTCTAATGTTATGGTTTAGTGAGGATCTGCAGGGACGATTCCGCTCAGACCGGGAAGTACAGCAGCTACAGGGTGTGTTCATGTCGAATCTGTCACACTCAACCCCAAGATTAAGACTTACCTACCTCACGCTCATAAACATTAGCGTACAGAAATATAAAGATAAAGTGAAAAAACTTCATTAATAACATCGTAATAAGAAAAATGAGAAGAAAAAGTATGATAACATTTATCCTTATTCCCCGAGAGATGGGCAAAGACTGTTTTTTTTAAAGCTGTGTCTTTCATACATACTAAGCTACTTTAAAATCGTGCACTTTATCTATTTATTATTTTCTCGGCACTTTATTTGATCTATTTTCTGATTTCCCTTATCCCTAATTCATTGTGCTTGTGCTTGTGCTGTTTTAATCATGTAAAGCACTTTGAACTGCCTTGTGTATAAAATCTGCTAAATGAATAAATTTGCCTTAAGCCTTGCCTTTAAAATAGATTGTAAATTTAAAATCTTTTAATACGAAAAATACTGATGAACTGGGTAGGTGATTACTTATAATCTTTCATGTAATAGATTGTGTGTGTGTGTGTGTGTGTGTGTGTGTGTGTGTGTGTGTGTGTGTGTGTGTGTGTGTGTGTGTGTGTGTGTGTGTTAGGGTTGCCAACCGTCCCGTATTGTCCGGGACATCACGATTTATGGGCAATTTTGATTTGTCCCGGCAGGGACAGCTCCAGTCCCGGATTCCAGTCACAGCCTCATTGGCCAATAACGCGCCAAAACTGATACAAATTGCAGGTTGCAGTAGCTACGTCAGTGACAGAGCAGTGTGTGATCTGTGAGCGGAGCCTTATGCTGTCAGAATGAGCAGTGAACCTGTAAATAAAAAAAGACTTTGCAACTATAAAAAAGAGTCAGTGAACCTGTAAATAAAAAAAGAGACTTTGCAACTATAAAAAAGAGTGGGAAGCCAAAAGGGCCAAACCGCAGTAAAGTTTGGCTTGCGGGTGCGATTCTGAGCTTTTTCGTCTTGCAGTTCCGTGATAAAACGGTCACTTTAAAACTTGTGATTAATTCTACATTTGGCTCGTCCTGATTTGTGAATTCATTCAGGTGACGTCATCATTTTAAAGTGAAATCATTTCGGCATTACATTTTAGAGCTTTTATTTTCAAAAGCTTATAACTTTCTAAAGGTAAACCATTAGATTACTGACACCTGCAGTAAAAGTGACCAGGCTGATTTGAGAGAAAACTTTTCACAGTCCCTTAATTCTGTATGTACGTGGCTCGTATAAACCGTGGGGATGGAAAATTGATAACACGCGAAATAATTAAAGCCCTTAATTTAACTCGCCATAAAACCGTCCAAGGGCAGCCATATAACTGGAAAAACCGATTCATATAGAGAATCAGCACAGGTTACAGTTACCCCTCCATCAGTTCTGGAAAACTATCACAGATGTAATTTCGAGTCCATCTTAGAATCCATGGGTATCACCTCAGAATGTGATGGGACCAACCCCACCGCTGTAATCATACTTTAGATCTAATATTAACATTTGGTAATCAATATAGATAACCTTGATGTTTTCCCCGCAAAGTGGATTCGATTTCAGATCAACCTATTCTTTTAGTATTTGAGCTATCTCTAATAAATAAAATCCTTCTGCCTCGTTATCACACCAAGCGCACTATCACATCTTGGCTAATCCAGCGCTGCGTTTATTAAAACCTACCAGACTTAAAATTTTAATACAACACCTACGGAGATAAAATAATCTTGAGTGTGTAAAGATGAGGCAATTAGAATGTGTGCTTCGGCTCAACCCTGGAACACGACTGCCCCTGGCTAGGCTCAAACGTATTAGGAAAAAAGGCTAGCAACCATGGTATAATGACCAACACCCGTCCCCGTACCTTAAAGCAAAAAAAGAGAACACGGCATCTAGACTCTTTTCGCAAAGGGAGTGGGACATAGTAAAAATTTGGAGGGTGTTTAAGATTGCTTGGAGGGACAGCATGGCAGAGTATAAAGCATGCCCTCACTAAAGCTAAAGCTGCTACTTCTCTTTCAACATCATAGAGAAAAATAAGAATAATCCAAAGATTTCTCTTTAATACAGTCTCCAAATTAAACAAAAAAAAAACCCCACAGAAAGTGACTCTCTCCATTCTGTGTAAATTTTAACAGTTAATGATTTCATCTGACTTTCTTTAAATGAATAAGATAGAAAAACATTAGGCACAGAACTCAATGCTCATCACAATCACCAAACTGTTCAGCAACCTCCCAGATGCAGCCACTAGTGTGAAGACATCCTGTTCAATTAGCCGTTAAATCAAAAGGATTAGAATTTTTACCTCGATTACTAATAACTGAACTATATCCGCACTGATCAGCTCGTCTAAGTCATTCAACATGTTTTTTTTTTTTTTGTTAGATCCAAATTCCTACACGTCTACTCAAACAAGTTATTACCTAGTGTTTATAGAGCCAGTGTTAGTTATTTTAAATTCATCCCTTACCTTAGGTTATGTGGCCCGAATCCTTAAGTCTGCCGTTATTCAAACCGCTGATTAAAAAAAGCCAATCTTGGACCCTTGTGGGTGATATCTAATTATAGACCAATTTCAAATCTACCGTTTCTGTCCAAAAATCTTAGAAAAAGCCGTCTATCAGCAGCTCTGTAGTTACCTCCAAAAAAGAATGAAATTTATGAAACATTTCAGTCTGGCTTCAGGCCCCATCATAGTACTGAAAACAGCATTAATTAGGGGTACTTAATTGACTTGTTAATGTCCTCAGATAAAGGGATGTGTGTCTTTTCTTGTTCTGTTAGATTGTAAGTGCAGCATTTGACACTATAGATCATGATGTTTTACTAAACAGACTAGAAAATACTGTAGGTATTAAGGGATCAGCACTTTCTGGTTTAAAAATCCTACTTAAACTGACCGGTACCACCAGTTTGTTCATATAAAATAAATCTAAGATCTAAGCTTCTCAAAAGTAAAGTATGGCGTGCCTTCAGGGGTCAGTGCTTGGGCCCCGCCTTTTTTTCTCTCTGTACATGCTGCCACTAGGCTCAGTTATTCGTAAGCATGGCATTAGTTTCCACTGCTATGCAGATGATACACAGCTGTAACATATCAGCCAAACCTAATGACAGCCTTACAATCAACAAAATCGAGGACTGTGTAAAGGAAATAAAAGATTGGATGTTATATTTAATTTTCTCTTACTTAACTCAGATAAAACTGAGGTTTGCTATTAGTGGGAGACCCAAGGCTGTGAGAGACAGGTTAGCTACATCTATCCTAAAATCTAGATGGCTGTCCAGTATTGCCCAGGTTCCGTCTGTAAAAAAAACTTAAGGGGTCACCACTTGATTCAGATCTCTCCTTTGATGCGCACATTAGCAGCATCACTCGAATTGCTTTCTTTCAAATTACGTAATATCGCTAAAACTTAGAAATATCCTCTCTCTTAATGATGCAGAAAGACTTGTTCATGCGTTTATAACCTCAAGGTTGGATTACTGTAACGCCTTCTTTTTCTTACTTACTGGATGCTCTAGTAAAATCTATAAATAAAACTTCAGTTAGTTCAGAATGCAGCTGCCCGAGTGCTAACTCGAAACTAGGGAAAAATTTAAGAAAATTTGATCATATCACTCCTGTTCTATCATCACTGCAACTGGTTACCAGTCAAATTTCCGCATTGATTACAAAAATATACTTCTTATAACTTATAAAGCTCTACATGGCCTGGCCCCACACCTTATCTGAGTGACCTCTCTTAGAGTTTTACAATCCAAAACTCGTCTACTTTCGTTCGCAGGGTGCAGGACTTCTTTTAGTTCCTAGAATTAAAAAAAAAGTCACAGCAGGGGGAAAGGCTTTCTCATACATGGCCCCCCAACTATGGAATAAACTTCCCAACTTTCGGTTCGAGAATCAGACCACCCTCCAAAGTTTTAAGTCTAGGCTAAAGACATACTTATTTACGCAGGCTTTTGACTAGATTTTAGACCAGGTTGCATGGTTTGGGTTGCTGAGGCCGGAGTCTGAAGTCATGTCTGGCCTGCCTGCCTTGTCCGCTTGCCGGGAGTGTCGGCGTGGGCGGTTGGCTGAACTAGGCTTGGGTCCTCGTGATCTTGATGACTTCATGCATCCTTGCCTTAGGAATAAGGGCCAGCGCTGGGGGTTCATAGTCATAAAGAGTCTTATGGTGATCAGAGGACGTTGGGTTTGCTTTCTTCTGCCGCTCGTGGGGTTGCCAATGTCTCATGTGATCCCTCTTGGCTGTGTTTTCCTTCCAGTTTCTCCTCTTTATAGCTTTCTAGCTATGCTGCTATAGCTAATGCTGGCGGGGTCTCATGCTACACTTGGCATATCAGTGATTGACATGGCATCAGTGATTGTGTTAATAAACCACTGTGCTCTTAATCAATAAAAAACTAATTACATTTTCTGTTTTCTCTCCGAGCTGTGTTCCGGCAGTTCCGGGCCCAACACATGATGTACATCTGATGGAGCTCCACTGTGTGCATAATTCACATTTTTTTATTCGAAAGCATGGAACTCCATGACTTTAGTTTTCGCCCTTAGATTTATCATCCCCTACGCCGCCCAAGGAGGTTTGGGTCCCCTTTTTGAGTCCTTGGTCCTCCCAAGGTTTTTCCTAGAAAGAGGGAGTTTTTCCTTGGCCACTGTCGCCCTAGGCTCGCTCAATTTGGGATTGGACGTAGTTATTAGGAGATAATCTAAACTTGTAAAGTTGCTTTGAGGGACAATGCTCCATTGTAAAAAAAGCGCTATATAAATAAATCTGACTTGACTTGACTTAATTGTGTCTAATAGGCAGTTATTACATACTGTGTATTATGTGTAGGCACTTTCTGATTTGTGAAAGCTTTCACAGATAGAAAACTTTGTCTAATAAATTGTTTTTTGTAATGATATTATTTATTACTTTAGGCATAATCTGATTTCACATATATAATTTTGTCTAAAAAATTATTTATTATGAAGTTTTTTTTATATATATTTAAATCTGATTTCTGAAAGCTTTCACAGATAAAATTTAGTACAAAAAGGCCATTTATTTATATATAATATTTATTACTTTTAGGCATTTTCAGATTCGTGAAAGCTTTCACAATTCATTTTCTGAAAATGCCTAAAAATTAATTATATATATATATATATATATTATATATATATATATATATATATATATATATAATAGATAGATATAGATATAGATAGATATAGATATAGATATGTATATATATATATATATATCTATATATATATATTATTATATATATATTTTTTTTTTTTTTTTTTTTTATGGAGGAAAAATGTTCCCTGATTGGGGGTTGAAGAAGTTGGCAACCCTAGTGTGTGTGTGGGTGTGTGTGTGTTAGTGTGAGTGAGAGTGGTGTGCGTGAGCGTGTGTATGTGAGTGTGTTAGTGTTGTGTGTGTTGAGTTTATGTGAGTTGGGAGTGTGTTTTGTGCGTGTGGTGTGTGTTGTGTGAGTGAGAGTGTGTGTGAGTGAGTGTAATGTAACTGTTACTGGTTTTAGCCTAGTCATATGATGCTGTATGTTCTGCTCCTAATGGTTTGTGCTAATCAGTTTAAATCCTCTTGCGATGCTCCGCCGTTCGATCCTCAGTGCTCTCGATCAGAATCTAGATCAGTTGAGACCAGTTCTAATTAAGTACAGGTGGAGTTAATCGTTACCTCTCGCACCATGTGCATTATTAATACCATATCGGATTGGTTCTACAAAAAGCAGCATCGTTATTCATTTATAAACAAGATCAGGTTACAGGAGGCCTGTGGAAACATCTGAGAGAGAAGCACTCTTACAGAGAAACACTCATATTTAAATAAATAAAACTACACAACTTTCTCCTGTTTACACACACACACACACACACAGAGCATGGTGCTGTATTCACTGTAAATGTGGTGTTATCCAGTTCTTTGTGGTGTTCTGCTTAAAGACTTTGTTCCATCGGAGCAGAGAAACTTTTCTTCATGTTTAAACTCCAAACTGATGCTGCTCTCATGGGAATTTTACTCAAGTATTTTCAGTCCACTAGCCCCACCCTAAGAGCCTGATGAACGGTGATTAGGGTTCGAGTTCGGGTTTAGTTTCTCCATCTCCAGAGGATTTCAGAGATCGTTTGGCTCTTGACTCTTAGTTACTTTGTGAAGCAGCTTTAGAAATGGCTTTATATTCTTACTCTGGTCCAAAAACCTGACCCCAGTCTCATAACAGAGGTCTAAATATCTACAGAGAGGACTGTGGTAGCCTAGTGGTTAAGGACTGTGGACCAGAAGATTGTAAGAACGAAGGTATATAGATAACGAAAGCATAGTAATTCAGGTGGACTATGGACCAAAAGGGCCAGGGTTCAAATCCCATCTCTGCCAAGCTGCCACCTGATGCACCTGACCGGAGTCTGCAGAACCACAGCAAAGAGTTTGAACTGTTCTGTAAACAAGAGTTATGGAGGTGTGCTGGAGCCCTTGTGGATGGAGGTGGAGGTGGAGGTGGGTTCGGACTGAGCGGAGTAGTCCTATTGTATGTGTGTGTGTGTGTGTTTGTGTGTGTTGGTTGTGGAGTCTGGAAGGAGATCAGGTTAAATATATGAATTATTAATCAGAGAGAGAAAACGAGGACGAGCTTATAGAGCCTCACCTGCTTCAGCAACCAGAACTTTAACTTCATTATGATCCAGAACCAGAAGAAACTCTCATATCCTGCTTCAGACCAAAGCGTGAGGTTAGTCTAATTATTATTCTATTTCTAATTAATAATTCTATATTTTTATTATAAATAATAATAATAATTATTACAGTAAAGGTTCTGGTTCATGGTATATTTTTATTTATTTTTCTCAGCTCGGTTTGTTCCAGCTTTCTTTACGAAGAGGCCACTTTCGAATTTTAACCTGAAAGAAAGTGATTTTATCTTGCTAACTTTATAAAAGTCAAATAATAAACTATTAATACACACGTCTGATGGAACTGTTAGAGTGTTAGATACAAGCTCTGGTCCAAATGCTTCAGCACAGCCCTCACTTAATTTTACTTCAGAATCAATTTATTTTTAAATTTTTTTTTACTTTATCTGTTTGCTTGTGTTTATATAATTATTTATATATTTTTAAATCTAATATTTATGTAATTAATGTGTTACGTTTTTTACTATTTATTTTTATTCATTTAAGTCTACTAATTTCTGTAGTTGTACTTGTTTATTTTTATTTATGTATTTGTTAAACAGGTGTAGCTGGACATAAATAAATAAATCTTTGTAAATAAATATCTAAGGTAATATAGAAATTTTTTCCCTTATTTAATGTTTACTTATTTATTTAAGTGAATATATAAAAATGTGTATTTATTTAATATTTATTTATTTAAGTTGATAAAAAATCTATTATTATTTATTAAATATTTATTTGTTTGTTTAAACAGATATATAAAACTATTTATTTATTTAAGCTAATATATAAAATGTATTGTTTATATATATATATATATTTAAATTGATATATACAATTTATTATTTATTTATATAATCTAATATAATAGACTTTTTTAATTTAAGATTTTTATATATATAATATAAAGTATATGTACATTTATTTGTTTGTTTGTTTAAGCTGTTATATGAAATCTATTGTTATTGATTTATTTATTTTAGATATGATTATAAAATACAGCCAATCAGAAAAACCCGTATGACCCTCAGCCAATCAGAAGTGAGGTACATGAAGGCACATTTTTGTGTTGTTGTTAGCTGCTAGCATTGTGCTTTGATGCTGTTTGTTAGCGTTCATTGTTAGCATTTGTGGCTGTGGGTGCTTGTGATGCTAATGCAGTGTTAGCGGTTAGCGCTGATGGTTATCGTTCTAACGGTGCAGTTTCTCAGATGCTAACGTGAGGTGAGGCAGGTGGCGACGTCAAGTTGATGGCGTTCTTTAAGAGTTTCCAGGAGAGTCTGTCCTCCGTCTCCGTCTCCTCCTTCTTGGACTCGGTGTCCAGCACCGTCTCCAGCACGGTGGACGGATTAGCGACGGCGGTGAGTGACGTCACATACTCGGTGAGCGACCAGCTAACGGAGCAGGTCAACACCATCAGGAACAAAGTGCAGGCTGAGGAGGAGGCGGAGACACCCTCCGAACAGAATGAGAGCGATCCGGCGGAACACGGTGCCACCCAGAGGGCCGGAGGAGCAGGACGGACAAACTCCAAAAAGCAGGCGTACGCGGACGAGGAGGAGGAGAGGAGGGAGCGGGAGAAGCAGGAGCAGGAGCGCAGGAACGAGGAGGAGCAGTGGGAGTGGTGTTACGCTCCGTCCAAAGGCTGGTACCGCAAGCGCAGAGATCCAAACCAAACAGAAACCACAACACCACCTCCAAACCTCCACCCGCAGGAGCCCGGGGACACCGCAGAGTACAGGGGCTCCACCCACACAGGTTCCGCCTCCACAGAACCCACAGAGGAGGACGGCCTGTCCAAAACCAGCGCCGAGACGGCCTACTGCGAGGATGAGGCATTAGAGATGGATCAGATCTACAACCAAAAACATCCATCAGATCAGATCTCCAACCGAGAGAGCAACGAAACAGAGGATCCATCAGATTACAGCAAGATCTCCTCCAAACTTGATTACAACCATGATCACCTAAAACAGATCAGCAGCAACGGTCAGAACATCCATCACATCCAACCACAATTATAATCAGAGGTGGCAGAAGTACAGAAGTGTTTTTTTTTCCTTAAGTAAAAGTACTAATCTGATAAAACATCCTGTTGTAAAAGTTGAAATTTATATATTTTACTCAAGTAGAAGTATAAAAGCACCACTACTAAATGTACTTAAAGTAAAAAAGTAAAAAACATTTATTTTAGGAACTCCATTTTTGAAGCGTTTCCATCTTTTATTGAGGGTAAGAGATACAGAGCCATGACACTGAGAATGCATAACAGTTTAACTACATGAATCATCTACAAAAAAATCCTACAAATGACCTTACATCTTTATTTAACCACAGCAACAACAGAATCAAAACATTTACACACACCAGGAACCAACAGACAGTGGTGTGAAAAAGTGTTTGCCCTATTCCTGATTTCCTATTTTTTTGCATGTTTGTCACACTTAAGTGTTTCAGAACATCAAACAAATTTAAATATTAGTCAAAGACAGCACAAGAAATCACAAAATGCAGTTTTTAAATGAAGGTGTTTATTATTAAGGGGGAAAAAAAATCAAACATACATGACCATGTGTGAAAAAGTGATTGCCCCCCACATAACATAACTATGGTTTATCACACCTGAGGTCACTGTCTCTAGCCACACCCAGGCCTGATTATGGCCACACCTGTTCTCAATCAGGACATCACTTACATAGGACCTGCCTGACAAAGTGAAGGACACCAAAAGATCCTTAAAAGCTACACATCATGCATCCAAAGAAATTCAGGAACAGTTGACAAAGAAAGTAATTGAGATCTATCAGTCTGGAAAGGGTTATAAAGCCATTTCTAAAGCTTTGGGACTCCAGCGAACCACAGTGAGAGCCATTCTCCACAAATGCACAAATGTGACTGTGGTAGCCTAGTGGTTAAAGTACTGAAAGGTCCAGGGTCCAGGGTTCAAATCCCACCTCTGCCAAGCTACCTTATCCAGAGCAACTTACAATTGTTACAGTCTTTCAATCTAAGCAATTATAGGTTAAGGGCCTTGCTCAAGGACCTTAACCCATAATTGCTTAGATTGAAAGACTGTAACAAAGAACTGTGAACTTTCCCAGGAGTGGCCGGCCGACCAAAATTACACCAAGAGCACAGCGACGACTCATCCAAGAGGTCACAAAAGACCCCACAACAACATCCAAAGAACTGCAGGCCTCACTTGCCACAGTTAAGGTCGGTGTTCATGCCTCCACCATAAGAATGAGACTGGGCAAAAATGGCCTGCATGGCAAAAAGCAAAACGAACATTAAAGCTCATCTCAGTTTTTCCAGAACACATCTTGATGATCCCCAAGACTTTTGGGAAAACATTCTGTGGACTGACGAGACAAAAGTTGAACTCTGGAAGGTGTGTGTCCCATTACATCTGGGGTAAAAGTAACACAGCATTTCAGAAAGAGAACATTATAGCAGCAGTAAAATATGGTGGTGGTAGTGTGCTGGTCTGGGGCTGCTTTGCTGCTTCAGGACCTGGAAGACCTGCTGTGATAAATGGAACTATGAATTCTGCTGTCTACCAAAACCTCCTGAACTAGGGAGTTTTCCTTGCCACTGTCGCCCTAGGCTTGCTCAATTTGGGATTGGACGTAGTTATTAGGAGATAATCTAAACTTGTAAAGTTGCTTTGAGACAATGCTCCATTGTAAAAAGCGCTATATAAATAAATCTGACTTGACTTGACTTGACTTGACCTGAAGGAGAATGTCCGGTCATTTGCTCAAGCAGAAAGGAACTTGGGTTCTGCAGCAGGACAATGATCCAAAACACACCAGCAAGTCCATCTCTGAATGGCTGAAGAAAAACAAAATGCAGACTTTGGAGTGGCCTAGTCAAAGTCCTGACCTATTGAGATGCTGTGGCATGACAAAGGCCGTTCATGCTGAAAATCCCTCCAGTGTGGCTGAATTACAACAATTCTGCAAAGATGAGTGGTCAAAATGGACATGTAGGTTTCGATTTTTTTCTCCCTTAATAATAAACACCTTCATTTAAAAACTGCATTTTGGGTTTATTTGTGTTGTCTTTGACTAATATTTAAATTGGTTTGATTTTCTGAAACACTTAAGTGTGACAAACATGCAAAAAATAGGAAATCAGAAAGGGGCAAACACTTTTTCATGCCACTGTATACAAAGTACTTTTATTCATTTATTGTATTATTTATTTATTTCATAACTAGACATGGTAATATTGAGTAATGCAGTAAATCCTGATCTTTAATCCAAACCATAGTTGTCATTGACTCTCTGAAACACACTCACTGCATTTTAGTCCAACAAACTGCAGCTTCAACCATTTAATATTTAGAGCAGTTCTTCTTTTAAACTCCACTACACTACTTACTTTATAAATATAAATAATAATGCAAAACCTTTAAATATTATATAGTTTACCTTCATAAATATTCCTCTTATATTCATGACAGAAATAGAATTCAACGTATCAGGGACATGGAAAAACCTCTAGTTTAATGATGATTAATACAGTTGTTTTGGGGAGTAGATTATGCTGAACATTAAAAAGCTAAAGAAACGAGTGTGCTTTGGTTAGAAATGTTGTGAGTAAAAATAAAAAGTATTGAGAAATAACCAAGTAAAGTACAGATACCTAAAATAATGCTTAAGTACAGTAATGAAGTCACTCACATCTGCTCATAACATTTGTTCGATGTTTATTTGTTTATTCTAAATCACTTTTGTTTGGACTGGGAGTGATGATGAAATCAGTTCCTGGGTTATCCTGCAGGGGGTAGCGCTGCACAGCAACAGACTGAAAGTCTGATAAAGGAGAAGGAACCTGAGCTGAAGAGTTTGGAGAAAATCTCACCTGATGAGGACGACCGGGATCCTGAGACAGGTGAGGGTCATGAGATGTGATGACTGCGGCGTGAGACAGGTGATCTAACGTAACTCCCTGTTCTCTCAGGAGGCAGGTCCAGGTGCTCGAGTGAGGTGAAGGACGTCGAGGAGGAGGACGGAGCTCAGGGGGATCATGCAGAGACACCCAAGGCCAGCGAGGACAAGAAGGAGGCGGAGCATGCTGCTAATAAAGACCGCTTCCGCCACTGCACCCTGCTCTGAGGCTCCGCCCACTGACCACACCCACTGTGTAATTAAGACTGATCCAAGAACAGACATGACATCATCGTGACATCATGTTGGCTTAAGACTCTTAATAACAGGAGCTGTGATTGTTATTACCGCCATTTCTCTCTCTCTCTCTCTCTCTCTCTCTCTCTCTCTCTCACACACACACACACACACACACACAGCGTGATTATAGATGATTGGTCCTGCTGTATTTTTTTTATTTTTATGAACTTTCTAAATTAAAGGCATCAGAATTAAATCAATAATACCAATCAGAGGCTTCACTTTGATCCCAAACTCCTCCCACAGTAATCCATGTCGTTACCCTCGAACTTATAAGCAAACATCCTGTGACATCACACAGCATTTCCTGTACTTATCTCATCCTGACAAACATCCTTCAACATCCATCTCTCTCTCTCTCTCTCACACACACACACACACACGCGCGCGCGCACACACACACACACACACACACAGTGTATCTGAATTTGTTTTTATTTATTATTACAAGTCAATGAATAAAAACTCAAGTTATTCAGGAAACATAAACATAATTATGGTGACGTGTCGCTGCCACACAGAATAAAAAAATAAATCATATACATTTATGTATCATATAAATCACATATATATATATATGATACAGCCTTACAGTCCAACCAACTGCGAGTTAAGCGCTTGCTCAGGGACCCAACAGTGGTAGCCTAGCAGAGGAGGGTTTGAACCCTAGAGCATTCTGGTCGATAGTCCACTTCCTTAACCACATGATGAGACAAGGAGGACCAGAGATGAGTTTTATTCATTTATTCCAGACTTATTTTTGGTTATCCATTTGGTTTTGTTCAACGTCTTAAGAGTGAAATTACAGGTTAAAGTATTTTTAAATTGATTATATAGTAAATGCAATTCATATACAGACTTCCATAAAACTGGTTGTTAGTTTCTTTCACGAGATCTGGCAACACCGGTGCTGTTCAGGATGCTCCGTTAGGAATAACGCAGTGCCTACGAGCTTCGACTGTTTTTCACTTCTGTATAACCGCTGGAGATTTGAGAATCCTAATGAAAGGCTGAGCTGTGACAAACCGAGCCTAACTGCAGATGAAGAACTCCGTCGGGTAGGTACTTTCTCATAATCACTTCATACTGAAGGAGTTATTTTTAATTCTGTGTGGCAGCAATACGTCATGGCAACATCACACACACACACACACACACACACAGCTCGCTGTTTCCACTCTCACTCTAAATTACAGTTGGTATTTGTAGTTCTATCGTTACAGACTGTAGTCCATCTCTCTGAGTGTAAGAAGGCGTCGCTGTGTTTAACGTTATCGCTATCGATCGTACGTACAATCATGGATCTGGATTTGGGTGCCGTCACCATGATACACACTCTGAGGGAGGGGTTATACCAGCTATGATCCATCCTCACCTGTCCACTCAGAAACTCTGTATAACCTTATGGCACCACGGCCGTACACGCAGGCCAGCGGGACCCAATGGACGTTATGAGACACATGACTGTATGTATTTGTATTCATATTATATTTATATTCTTATTTCTATTTACAGCAGATTCAGTCGGTTTAATACTAAACGTTCAGCAGCTGGTTACGGCTGTGTTCTAATAACAGCTTTAACCCTCACAAGGTAACACTGACCTCAAAAGCTCCAGGCTCCTCCGAACCACAAAGCACAAGAGCAGCCCCCAGTCCAACAGCCTCGGTCTCTAATGGACTGGACTGGACTGTGATGGGCTGTGGTGGACCATAATGGACTGGACTGGGGTGGACTGTAGGAAGCGTGTGTTTTCATTCTTGAAACGATACCTATAAAGTTAGCTATAAATACTCATACGTCTTTTTTTACAGACGTTACTGTTCACCAGTGTCGCTAGTGAACGGATGCTAGCTAGCTATCTTATTAGCTAGTTAATTATAGTTATAAAGACTTTGCAGACTAAACAGATTAAGACAGGCTAAAGGCAGCAGGTTTAAATAAATTAAAAATAATGAATTTATTTCTTCGTGCTTCTGAGCAAAACGTAGCCAGAAACTCGTAACCAGTGCTAAACGTAGCCGTTAGCATAGCCATGCTACAGTTAGCATTTTCTTCAGTCATAAGGCTGTGGTATAAAAACATTGGTTTCGTTCAGACCACTGGCGTTTCATTGTACAGGCTTCATAAACGCACCGCGTCCTCTCCTCTTTCGCTAACATAACGCTCACAGATTATCGTAACATACGAATTAACGTTGATAATCTGGCGGCCCCTCAGCCCGGAGCGTCCCCTCTCTCTAACGAGTCCTCGTCCACTCTGATCACAGAGAAGCGTGACGTTGTGTTCCAGGTCTCCAGCTCGTCCTCGGTGCTGAAGTTGAAGGTCGGGATCTGGAAGATTCTGGAGATGGTTCTGGAAGGTTGCTCCGGGTCCGGTTCTGGATCTGTGCTCGGTTCCTCCTCAGCAGGCAGATCTCCTGTGGATCCTCGGGCTCTGGAGATCACCATGTAGACATTGTCCCCGATGCTGAACCTGCGTTTCTGCCGGGGCGACTGGTCGAGGGGAACCAGCAGGTCTTTGAGGAGGTCGCTGCAGCTTTTGGAGCGGGTCAGCTCCTCCTCCTGCTGCTTCTTCCTCTTCTCGGCGGTCCCGATGGCCCGGATCACATCGCTGTAGTCCTCGCCTTTGTCCGACATGAACGTGAAGATGTCCACGATGCTGGCGGTGTGAGGAAGCTCCGCCTTCTGGATCCGGTCCAGCTGTGACGGGGACAGCTTGTGCCTCATCTGGTGCCGTTTCTTCAGGACCTTGTGGGCCTCCACCACCATGTGAACGTTCCAGCTGAAGAACAGAGAGAGCCAGGCCAGGCCCATGCAGATCCACAGCTCCACGCAGAAGCGGTACAGAGCCGGGTACTCCACACGCGTGTTCACACCTGGAACCCAAAACCAGAAACCAACCAGAACCGGGTGAGGAACATCAGCACCCCAGCAGCTGGTCCTCAGGATCACACTCCAGAAAGGGTAAACAAGGAACTAATGGGAAGGAATCAGTCTGTGCAAACGACTCACTGAGATTAATGATTCAGTCTGTACAAACAACTCACTAAAGGTCAGTCTATACAAATGACATATTTTTATATAGATAGATATTTTGTATAGTTCCTCGTGTGTTAGCCTACCCGCTACGTAGTCTCCAAATCCGACGGTGGTGAGGGTGATGAAGCAGAAGTAAAGCCCCTCCAGATACGTCCACTCCTCCACCGACATGAAGATGAGGGGAGGGATGATCAGATGGAACAGCAGACCCCATAACAGGAACAGCGTGGTGCAGATCAACTGAACTTTTTTCTGAAAAGCACACAACAAAACACAAAGTGTAACACACTGTCCCCAAAAATCTAATGATTCAGTTTGTACAAACCACTATCTAAAGGTAATGATTCAGTCTGTACAGATGACTCACTGAGGTTAATGATTCATTCTGTACAAACGACTCGCTAAAGGTAATGATTCATTCTGTACAGATGACTCACTGAGATTCAATGATTCAGTCTGTACAAACGACTATCTAAAGTAAATGATTCAGAGTGTACAGATGACTCTCTGAGGTAAATGATTCAGTCTGTACAAACGACTCACTAAAGTCAATGATTCAGAGTGTACAGATGACTCACTGAGGTAAATGATTCAATCTGTACAAACGACTCACTAAAGGTAATGATTCATTCTGTACAGATGACTCACTGAGGTTTAATAATTCAGTCTTTACAAACCACTATCTAAAGGTAATGATTCAGTCTGTACAGATGACTCACTGAGGTTAATGATTCATTCTGTACAAACGACTCGCTAAAGGTAATGATTCATTCTGTACAGATGACTCACTGAGATTTAATGATTCAGTCTGTACAAACGACTATCTAAAGTAAATGATTCAGAGTGTACAGATGACTCTCTGAGGTAAATGATTCAGTCTGTACAAACGACTCACTAAAGTCAATGATTCAGAGTGTACAGATGACTCACAGATGTTAATGATTCAATCTGTACAAACGACTCCACTAAAGTAAATGTCTGAACAAGTGAATGAATCACTTTCAGTCACTGCATCACTGAGTTGTTAATTTCTTTTAGTTTCTGCTGATGAGCTTTATAACTTCTCTCATTAGTATGTTCTCCAAGACTGTCAATCAGCAAACCAGCAAATAGCTGTAAGGGGCGGAGCTTTAATTACCAACACAGCCTGTGATTGGCTGAGAAAGTGAGCCATGTAATTTTTAATATTTCAGTCAGTAAACTGATTAACTGTGTCAGTGTTTTGAGTCATTTGGTCAGAAGGTGATGGTGAGTTTTGATACAATGAAGATGATGATGATGATGATGATGACGAAGCTTTACCACACTGATTCCTTTGTGCACCAGAAGCTGGCTGAGGCGTTTGGTTCTGCTACTGAAAAACGTGCCCAGTTCACTGATCCAGGTGAGACACAGCGGGATCCCACACAGCCCAAACAGGATACAGAACACTCTGCCACCCTGCGTCTTTGGCGCCACCTGGCCATAACCTGTAGTAATTACACAAAAGTCAGTCAGTGCTGAACTCTGAGGCTTAAGGAGTTTATTAGTGTTTCTACTGAGAGTCTACAGAGAATCCCAAATAAAACCCAAATGGTTTCCTGAATAACAGTAGCATGTGTAAAAGGTTAGTTTTTTGTAAAAGATGAGGTGATGACGTACCAATGGTGGTGATGATGGTGGAGGAGAAGATGATGGCGTTGTGCCACGTCCAGGAGCTGTAATGTTTCTCTCCGGTGATGGTCACACCCTGACCTGCTGCTGTAGCTACAACCTGCAAAATACACACAGAAATACCTATAATAACAGCATTAATGATACAAATGTAACACACACCTGTACAATATTCGCATCAACCACACAGAAACAAGAACACGCAAAACATCAGCCACACACTATACAACCTGCACAATACAGAATTATCACTAGTCCCTGGAGTCAGTACACTCTCCACTGTGTGTTACATTAACGCACCATGAGGTGGCACTGCTCTAACACACTACTCTATATTACCATAGAATATGATTGGAGACTCAATCAAAAAACTGAATCAGAAAGCAGAACAAATCTTGTGCTTTAGCTGCCTGAGAAAAGTGTGTCCTGCATGAGGTGCAAATAACAAGTCTGAGTACAATATGGTGGAGGTTTTGGAGAAGGTTTTTGGTGATGAAGCCATGGTTCCCTTCCTAGGGTCCAGGCAACCCTTAAGGGGGCGATAAATATCACAGAGGGTGCTCGAGGCTTTGTCTGCTCTGAGGTGCTCTGAGTTGGTCAAAATACAATTTGCCAATGATAATTAAAACAACACACTTACTGGAAAAAAATATATAATTACTTAAAAAGATATTTAATAAACTTATGTTTGTTTTTTTAAATGTTGGTCTGTCTTAAACAGAAAAGGAGCCAAAATGAAAAAAAGGAAAAAGTATAAATGGAATCCAAGAGAAAAGGAAAACAACTATAATTTATGTACATTTTTTTTTGCCAAAAAATTTGCAATGAATCACTTTATTCTTTTGGTCTGTGTGTGTGTGTGTGTGTGTGTGTGTGTGTGTGTGTGTGTGTGTGTGTGTGTGTGTGTGTGGGCTGAGGGGCGGTAGTGGATGGAGCTTTTCTTAGATACTCATGTGGGAGGGCTCCAAGGAAAAACGGTTTTAAACCACTGTTTTGGAAAATGTTTGATGGCGGTTTGATGGAAGTTTGTTGGAGTTTTGATGGATTTTTGTGTGGTCAGTTGGAGGAGATCTAGTTTAGGTTTGGTGGATATTTGGAGGAGTTTAGGAGGTGGTTGGGAGGAGTTCACTGGACATTTGGTGGATCTGTGGTTGATGTTTGGTGGATGTGTGCAGATGCAGAGAGCTGAGAATGACAGGAAAGGTGGAGGGTGTATGTATGGTGTATGTCGGGAGCACAGATGGAGGAAGCCTCCATGTTTATAGCTTCCCCCCGTCTGTGGGTGTTAGAGGGACTTCCTGCAGGAACATCACAGCTCAGGTCTGAACATGCAGAACATTCCACTGCACTACGAAGCTCAGCCAGAGGAAACCAACTAAAACCTCCATCCAGAACCAGAGAAGCAGAGAACCAGAGAACACACACACACACACACACACCCAGAGCCATACCCTTATACAACACTCCATTCACATAAGAAGCTGACTCTGTTTTATATTCACACCTTTGCCCTTTGATCCCATGTGTGTGTGTGTGTGTGTGTGTGTGTGTGTGTGTGTGTGTGTGTGTGTGTGTGTGTGTGTGTGTGTGTGTGTGTGTGCGCGTGTGTGTGTCAGCTTCCTGTGTTTATAACGTGTGTAATAAAGTGTTCCAGTGGATCTGCTGGATCAATGGTGTTACTAACAACAGAACATCAAACTGATCATCAGGAACTGTCCTAATCATCAGCAGGAACTTCTTGTGTGTCCTGCTTTTATTTCAGGGGATAAAATCACAGAGCGATTAGATAACAAATATTAAAGATCAGAAACTTTATGGGTAATGACTGTGTAGGAACAGGGTGTATGCCTTCTAACAACATTCTAAATAATCATTAGTATTTAATAATACTCATTAGTAATTATCAATAATAAATAATCAGGTCGCACTATGAGGACTTTCTACATCATGTAAACTTTTACTTTTAGAACAGAGGGATCTGGTTCTAACAGAGAAATCACCAGCAACAGGCAGAGCTACACCCAGGACAGAGCACCGGTCCACACAGGGCTCCCTAAACTCATCACCTGATGTTCAGTTGCACACCTCACCTGGGATGTGAACCCAGGCCCTCAGGAGCTGCCGTTCCTGCAGCTAGCTCTTACTACAAAGTCCCTGGAGCTGGATGCCTGATGTAGCTCATCAAATTGTATTTGTCACTTAGTAAAAGCACTAAATCCGTGTAAGTTACAGTCATTTTATCACCAACAAATGTCCAAAATTTCAAAGCAGTGCCACAGAGGAACTTTTCAGCTTCCAAAGCTGGTCCTCACCCCAACAACGTCCACATAATGTACAATCCTAAATCCCAAAGTGGTGACAGCACCAGAGAGGAACTGTTCTGTCTCTAATCCCATTGTTTGGTTCCACAAATAAATGACATTTTAAACCTACAAAGAAAAACAATCTCGACTTCTGGCCCACCAGGTGAAGAGACAGGCTGCATCTCGGGTAATACATCAAATTGTAGACACAAAGGGAGACCTTTGCTCAGACCCACGGGATATCAATGCAGTATTCAAATCTTTCTATTCAGACCTTTATACATCGGAGTACCCATCCGATGACACTGAAATGCTTTCCTTCTTTAAGGATCTGGTGCTTCCTTCCCTCGATTCAACACTTGCTGACGATCTTGACT